>AYEL01078492.1:0-60406 GCA_000484575.1 Olivierus martensii
GCCCGTCGAATACAACGGAGGGGGCCGATCCAATAGCGGTCCCGGGACGCGGGCCCCTTCGGGGCTCCTAGCGCGCTACGCGCACCAGCCGGGACCACTATAAGTTTCGTCGCTCCGCTCCTCAACAAAATAATATAAAGTCAATCAAGGTTAGGCTAAGTCGAAGGCCGGATACGCTTTTTTTTATTTTATTTTGTTAACAGATGACGCCACTTTCCATTCAGTGAGAATACTAAGTGACGGGGCAAAACAATATGTATAATTCTGATTTCATCTTGACTATAACTTATTTTTATTATATGAATTAATTTTAGTCAAAATATCTGTTAATGTAGAATTTTGTATTCTTAGTTACCTAAAAAATTTAATAAAATAAAGCCAGTTTCTTTACTATATTAACAAGATAATGAATGAGAATAGATGATAATATTAAAATTTATTTATATAGTGCAATACTATTTGTTTTCATTACACGATAAAATACGATTTGCTGTATTTAGCATTGGAGCTTCGAGTGGTTTAGGACGAAAAGGGAGGAATGAGTCACGTGACTTATCACTATCCAATGGGCAGCCGTAAATAGTGGCAACAGCCGGGGAAAATTGATGGCAGTACTTTCTATCTCCAAAAAAACATTTCCAATGTATGAAAAAAGCTAATTTCTTTCATCCCTCAAACTGAACAATAAACACAAATCAGAACCTGTATTACTAGGTGGAGTATACAATAAGACAAATCCTAAAACTCACATAAAGTAGAGAATAAAGAAACAAAAATCTTGAAACTTGCACACACATTATAATGGACTATACAGCATTTTTCAATTTCAACATAGAAAGTAAATTTATAAATTCCCAGCATTTATAAGTGATCTAAAATTTATAAATTAGAGATTGCTTTAAATTTTTCCAGGTAACTTCAATAAAACTAAAACTTACATCTTATATAACGGAAATTCGTAACATTTCTAATAAAAAATTGTTATTATTTTTATTTAAAAATAAATATACTTTCACGTAGAGAAAAAAACGCAAAATTTCAATTATTATTAAATAATATGGATGAATAATTCACAATTAAAAATTTATAGCTCTAAATAAATTTAAAACATTTTTTATGCAGTTTTTCACGCAACAATAAATTGCTTAGATGATTTATACTAGTTTCTTACCGCAATCAGAACTAAATCTTGAATCGCAACAGAAAAACAATTGTAGATGTTTTTCTTTTTCTTATATTTGAAAACATTTTTCTTATTAGTTTTATAATAATAATAAAGATACTCTCTTTGGAATATAAGTAATTTTGAAATATTACATGATATTATACTAAACCGCATTGGTTAACCGAAAAAAAAAAAGTACCGAAAATGCTTTTTAATCTTCTGTAAGTCGGTCATGTGCATCCAATAATCATTTTGCAGCAGATGGTTTCTCATTACGCTTCAAGTATTTTTGGATTCAGGTCTTTGTTTTCTGCAATGCCTTTTATCTTAATGAAGTTTTATAAGAATAAACCAAACACCTGGTTTTTGACTAAGCTTCTATTGACTAAGAAAAATTAATCGAATTAATCTCATCCCACTGACATTCAATGAAATTTACTTAACTTTAATTAAATTTTAATTCAATTCTATCCAAATATATTCTTTTATTATTATTATTATTATTATTATTATTATCTTTAAGTAATGAAGTTTAATTGAATCGAAACTCGCCAAACATTTAAAACTAATAAATATTTTTAATGAAGTAAAGTTTAACCAATCGGCTTAAAGTCGTGAAAATTACACTTCACTCTGATTCGTTTTAAATATCTCACTTGTGTTTATTATCTTTTGATCTCATTGGATATTTATATATGTAAATTAATTAACGTTTAAAACTGATTCAATTAATTAAATAAATAAAATTCTTAGAATAAAAACGTTTAAGATATTAAATAAACTCATTAATAATTATTATTAATTCAACAATTTGCTGAACTTAAAATTAGCCAATCAATGCGTGCCTGGTAGTTTACTTTAAAACATTATTACTGCTTTGATTGGATGAAATTTTCATTGGTTAAGCATATTTAATGATCTTTTTAATTGTCAGATTAAAGAGTTGTTTACATTGATTATACGCATTAAATTATATAACTAAGCGACAAATTTTTTAAAAAATACTTTCAGAATGTCACTCGTATCGTTTCAAATAAAAATAATTTCATATTTTGACTTTTATTGTTGCAATAATTCAACTTACATAGAAAATATTAAATACGAAGAGCACAAACTATATTCGAACTTCTAACTGACCAATCAACCCGTGATTTTATAATTATACATAACTGCCGCATTTATAGTGATTGGTTAATTGTATTGAAATGATTATAAACGCTTTATCTAATTAGTTTAAAATTCTGTGTTTTCACTTTATTAACCGATCGTTCATTCAAACATAAAAATATCAATAAAATTATGAATAAATTTAATTTTGTACTTTAAGGAGTTAAAAATATCACGAAAACAATTTTTTTAATTCTAAAAAATGTCGGATAAACTCCAAAGGAATTTCTATATATGAAGGTTTTTCTACCGTTCACACGACTTATAGAAATTCCTAGCATAGTGGTATTAATTCGGTATCGTGACACGATCAATTCTAATAAAGATCTAAACTATCTTCGATGACGAATATATTTTTCTATTTTTATGTTTTTAATCACAGAAGAGTTATATACTATAAATAGACTATTTGTATTTTTGAACTACGTTTTTCCATGATTGTGTTCTTAGATGAATCGATTCCTTCTCATCTATTAGACTGACTTTTCGTTAACTCAAACTAACAAACATTCTTTTAATGAAAAACTTTATTTTTTCTTTTTTCCCCGAGGAAAAAGCAAATCTTTGTTAAAACAAATGAAAGGTAGAACCTTTAAAATTATAGAAAATGTGGTTTAGAAAATGAAGTGTCGGAGATTAATTTTCTGTTCCTATCAATAATTTCTGTGGAAACTTTATTAAATTCTGTACAATATATGAACGTATAAATTACGAAATTTTCTCCATAAACTCGAAAATCGTTTATTAGATTATTTAAACATGCAAATGCAATATCGCAGAAACTATTAGTGAATTATTCATTTTAAAATATGTGTGTTTATCTACCTGTCTTTTTCTCTCTCTTTCTCTCTCTGAAAAGTCGCAAGAGAAATGTTTGCATTGTTGTCTGAAGTCGTTTGTTATGGATGACGAATTCAGCTGACGTCAAACGGTTAAAAATAAAAAATAAAATAAACGATGAAGATTCCGAACTGAATTCCGTTGATGCAACTCGACATTTTTAATTGTTTAACAGTTTTAGCTGATTATTAAAAATTTCTTATCAGCAAATTTCGTAAAGAACATCAGATATATTCCATATAAACGACAAGTAAAATTGTGAACAAACTCTATTTTAAAAGCGCATTAAGTGGAAATTTTCCGGATGCCGAACTTTTAAATTTTTTTTTTTTTTATTATTTCTTAAAAGATAAATATTCATAAGAGAAAATTAAATTTTCTTCTCTATTTAAGCAGATTAAAAATTTTTCCATAAACGAATTAAGTCTGGGTAATCTAATATATTTAAAATTTATAAACATCAGACTGATAGCGTTTCTTAGAAAGGATGTACACAAGAATCACTCTTTGTTTATCGCTGATTAAATGCACTGAAAAGAAAAAAAAGAATCGTAAACAACTGTTTACCTGTCAAACGTGATATCGCGAAATAAAAATAATGATAAGTTCATTATCTGTTTAAGCAAACAGTGCTTGAAACTCGATCAATAACATCGCACATCTCTGTTTGCTTTCAAGAATGTGAACCTAATAATGTATTATTCTAATCATAATGTTAATTTTAAATCATAATATTTAATAATTAAGTTTAATTCTATTTTATGAAGTGATTAAGGATTGATTTATTTAATTAAACTCTATTATTAAGTTATAACAAAACTTATGGACATATAGAGAAATGTATTAAATTATATAACTGTTTGCCATACTACATTAATAAATTGGTTAATTTTCGGGATGTTAGAAGATTTCGTTCTGAATAATTTTTTAGAAAAAATACGAAAGAAAAAAATTTTTTCTAAATTTTCACAAGAGAGAGAAGGGATATAAACAAAACACTCACTCAAATTTTCACCGTTGGGAAGAAGAAAACAAAATTTAATATGCATTAACCTTGATAAAACTAAGCAATAAGTTGATGTAAAAGTAAAAAAACGAGAAAAGAGCAAATTTAAAATAGGAAAAAAACATAAGAGTGCTGTTAAACTTTTGAAACTTGGGAAGATTTTATGAGTCATGA
Source organism: Olivierus martensii (assembly GCA_000484575.1). Classification (NCBI taxonomy): domain Eukaryota; kingdom Metazoa; phylum Arthropoda; class Arachnida; order Scorpiones; family Buthidae; genus Olivierus; species Olivierus martensii. The sequence goes on from AYEL01078492.1 coordinate 4,353, forward strand.
GAGAATTGCATCCGCTAATAATGCTTCTGTGATAAAATAAAACAGTGGATAAACAAAAAACCGAAAACAGTCAAAAACATCGAATGATTCAGAAAATACATTTACATAGAATATTTCTAAGATAAAAAAAACAACGCATAGAATAATTATCGAATATAGTTCATACGTTCGATTATGTGTTAATTTTATTAATATTTTATTTCTTCATACTACATTAATGAATATTTCCGTTTGAACTCGCATGAAAGTTTCTATCCAATAATAGAGAGAAGAGTTTGGCTCGTCTTGATTAAATTTTGGCATCAACTTCGTTACTAAAATAAGTGTAACTGTGACTACTTTTATTAACATTTGACAAGAGAAAACATTGAAATAGAATGTTGGCATACATTGCATAATGATGCGAAGAAGTCACATGTCGGGTGTGGTAGTTTAACCCCAAAAAATGGGAACATAAGATTTGTATAATAGGCAAAACCTAAACGAAATTTTAATTATAGTGTCGTCGTTTTTATTGTTGTCCTTTTTTATTTGGGTGATTTATCAGAAAGATATATATTTTATTCATATATTCTTCTTGGTATGATTGTTGGTCGATTCAAGAGAGAGAGATTTAAATGCCTTTCTGTATTTGCATATATATTAGATAGATTTAAAAACTTACAAATGTAATTTCTTCATGCCATTGTCCAAATGTGATTTGGCCAATGGCCTATTTGGGCTTTCATAAATTTATCTGTTGAATCTAAAAACTGACTTTACTTATCTTCTACCATTAATTATTAATGAACTACTGTATGGCGATTATTAAAATCGTTCTTTTTATGTGGAACTTCTTGAACTTTGTGATAATCTGTGCTCCTGAATAATTTTAATTTGACTTATCTGAAATGATTTATAATCAAACGTCGCGCTAATCGGCTTAAAAAAGAAACTATCAAGAGAAATTTACTACTGAAGTAGCATTTGCTTTTTACAGTTATTTTTATGAATCGTCAGCTACCGTTTGCTTTTAAAGCAACTTGGGAGACGTAAACAGATATTGCTCTTTATAAAATATTCCGTGGCAGACTTAATTGTCTGTAAATAGATACTGTTGCAAATATTTATCTAAATATAGATAACTATAAATAGTTAAGTTGTGGATCTTACTTGAGGCTATCTGCATTCGTGATCTCCACTCATCACCTTCGTAACGACATTGAGTGGATACAGTTTATATTCTCCATTAAAAACAATGTTTATCTACTATCAACGAATTGGAAAATGTAATAATCAACTTGATGGAAATTTTAACATTTATTAAACTGAACGATATAAAATTTGCCGTTTAATTATCGCTAAAATTTGAACTTGTGACGATTGATAATTTGTGTTTTCATTACATATAATTCATGATTAATGATTACTTTTAAAGTTAGAAACACAGAAATTCGATGATAAACATCAGATTAAATGGGAACTGAGATAACAATTCATCCTTTAAGAGAACATAAAACAGTTGAGACCAATAGACGTGATATCGTTTCGGGTAATAGAAACAATGTTCTCTATAATTTTTTTAAACAGACAAAGAAGAAATAAGTAAAATACGATTTAAAAAAAAACAGTTTAAAACATAAGTTTTAATCTTTTTAATAATAATTATCTGTTTGAAAGTAATTTAAAACATATTTTTAGAGATTATAAATAGGCTACTCATTACGGAGTTTCTAAACTTTCTAAACATCTTAGATCATAAACAACCTTTATTAAATATAATCACGATTTAAGTATTTAAATAGAACGATAAAATTTGTGTTCAAACTTCATCTTGAAGCTTTTAAAATATATAAATAATTTAATAAGCTTATGAATAATCCTGAAAATACTCAAAACAAAATTTCCTAAGTAACAGGCGAATAATTTTAATGTTTAAGAAAATTTTTATAATTCTTCATAAATATAAAAGTATAAAGTTCGTTAAGAATAGGCATAATGCATTTTTACGTAAACCGAACTCCATTTCTGACGTGTAAAAAAAAAAAACGTAAAAAAATCGAAAGCAATTTATGATTAAAAAAACAAATAGGCTAAATATGGAAAATTGCGACGATTTAGTAATTTTATACTTACTTCGATATTCATTGTAAGGATGTAAATGTTGTTTTGTTCGATAGAAAAACTTATAAGTTTTACTCACCTGTTTCTTGCACAGCACTACGAGGTAGCACCGTATGTCGTACTTGCTTTACTTAGGAATGAATTGCAACGATACTAATCCCGTACTGCGCCACTTTTGGCACCAATTTAAGTCTTCTTCATCTACATATAATTTAGAAAAAATTCAAAATAAGGTCACGGGCGTATTTTGTGCTTTTCGCTACGATAACTCTGTTGTTTGATCAATTAAACGATCACTTGTTGCTATTTATAAAAAATATATAATCGATCGTTTTTAGAAATTAAGTTGATAGCTCATTTATTTGCGTGTTAAAGAATATTTTATTACTAGAGGAGATTTTTCTTTACGGTATAAAAAGTTGAAAAAAATTTTTCCTTTCCAAGTTTTTGAAATAGATAAACATATGTTAATACGTGTTGTATTTTGAAAGTTGTAGAATGATTAAAATGTTGTTTTTTTAGTTAGGAAACATGTCTGAGATGATATAAGCTTGGAAAACTTTCGACTTACCTCAGTAGTGTGAATCACCAGCATATACAAGCAACAACAGATGTATCAGTGCCACTGCATCCTTGATTCTTTCTACAGAACTGTGTTATGCCCTCTGTCGGCTGTCGATTGTAACAATGTTAACCTAATATGTAGCTTAAATAAAGGGTTAACATCTTTTCCTTGAATAAACGATCTATAAATAGAATTTCTCAGAGAAAAATTCTACATCTTTCCTGCTCCACATAAATCTCCTATTAAGTTTTTACACTGCGTAAAATTAAATATCTTTTCCCCTACATCCGAAAATCGTTACATGAAAGAAAAAAAAATAAATCGTTATTTACTCTTACAGAATAAACAAGTTAATTTATATAATTGTTCAATTTAATTAAGACACAAAAATACTTAATTTTACTTGAAATCGTAATAAAATACTCATTAAAAATTCTAAAAATTAATTCTATCTTCTATTTTAAAATTAAAAACTGATAAGATAAAATTTAACTCTGTTTTTAATTAAATTCTTAGAACTAAATCGAATTATTCATTAATTGATAATGTTTAGAACTGATTTAATTATGTTCAAAAAGCAAAAAATATTGTTAAAATTAGAAAAAATTCAAGAAGAAGAAAAAACTTATACGTCCCTTCTTTTTTTGTTGAGTATTGCCGAGAAGACTGTTTTACAGGGCAATAACTTACGCGAAATAAAATTTAAAATTGTAAAAATATATATATTATTATATTAAAATTTAAAAATGTAAAACACGTGTAATTCAAGAAATATATCGAAGAGATTCTTTCAGAAAAATATATTTTCTTCACATACTTTTCTGTGACAAATGCTGTAGGCTACAAAATGTCAAGTTTTGCTATTCTCAAACATTCTAAGTAGTTTTATTTGATCGAAAACGTGTCAACCACTAGATATCTATCTAATATATTCCGAGTGTTAGCTTTAAATATATTCTAAATCTAACGCATATTTTATAAATATGATCGTTTACATATATGTATTCAACAACTAAAAAATTATTTTTCAAAATAATAAATTAATTTAAAACTTTTTATAATAATTTTTAATTGTATCTTTTAAGAACATTTTGAAGTACACTTTTTTAAAATAAGATGTCATATCTATGAAGGATAATTAAGAAAAGTTAAAAAAGAATTATTATTTTTTCCTTAATCTAGAAGCACTCTTAAGAAACGCATCAATGAATTAAGACAGGAACGTTTTTTGTCTTACTGAAGAACTAATTAGCTGAAAATAATAAAATTTACAATTAAATTAATCAATCGAATAAATTTGAAAGTTAGAAAGTAAATTACTTATTTATATTTTCTACATTCGTTTAATGGAAAAGAAAAAAAAAATGTTTAATTTATTTTCAAAAGTACAATTTGCATTTTAAAATAAAACAAAAAAATATCAAAAATAAATTTAAACTGTAATAAATCCGTTTTGAATAATTAAAAAAAAAATTATTTTACTGTTCAGGAATTTTATTTATTTTTGTTTACAATTTCAATAATTCCATACTTAAACAGATAGACGTTAGACATCAAACAAGTTGTCAAGATCTAAAAAATCATAATTTTTTAATAATTATTAAAAGGCATATTTAATATTAATTTTTATATTTTTGAATAATTTATAATATTATAGATCTGTTAATAATTAGCATTTTTAATGTATATAGTTATAGTTTGTTATAGTTAATCATTACATAATTATAACTGTAATCTTATATTATGTTGTACTCTATTGAGAACTTGATATAAGTGATATGGAGCTTTATCAATCAAAAATTTGAGTTCATTTCATTCCAAAAGTTATAAAAATATACAAATAATATCAATAAACCAAATAAATCATATTTTTCTAATTATTTTCAGAACATGTTTCTAGCAATAACTCAATTTTAAAGATCTTGCTAGTCTGAGATCCAGGCCAAATAATCCTTTTGGTCTTTCTATGTGAGTTTAGCAATACTAGTAAACATATAGTAAACTTGTACGTAATAAACAGGCTTATAGTTTATGCCTTATTTATAAGTTCTGCCAAGTTATGAAGGTAATATAAATAACAGTTATTAATTATCTTAATAATCTCACATATTATATCTTTCTGGCGAACTAATAACTTTCTCTTTTCTAAACAGTCATTATTACTTCGTAACATTATCATACAGATAATATTCACATTTATCGACGGTTATTATACAATATGTCAAAAATATCTGTTTATTCGCAAGCAATGCATCATTTTGTTTTATTTCTTTCTCTGGTTGTTTATGCAAATAATTAACACACGATAAATAACAGATTAATTTATCGTTTATCAAAATGACACCATTAAGATTAATATCACTATATAAACAAAGAAAGTTTTTGTTATGTAGTATAATCCCCGAAGACAAATAAACGTCCCATTTGATTTATCATCTTTTAGAACTTCGTATATTAGATAGAAATCTTGCAGAGTAACCGAAAATAAAATGTTAAATTTTATATTTGGATGTACAAAATAGCGAGAAACAAATATAATTTTCATATTATGGGAATGTGAAGCCATTAATCCTAAATGATGATGATAACATTGCGGATTTTTACATTTTTCTTAGTTTCTCACATCTGACGAAATGTTCCCATTTTTCTCTTAATTATTGAAAGAGAACCAAATATTTAAAAAAAAATGCAGGGCTGAAAGTTCTCTTAATTATTTTTTCTATGGTCAAATATAATAGATTAATGCCATTATTCATCTATTCTTAGTCTCAATAATATTAAATTCTCATACAGAAACATGCAAGAGCTAATTGTATTGTGCTTTAACTTAAATTGTAATGCTTAAAAATTGCTTTAAAAGTTTCAAAAATTGCAGTACTTAAATAATTCTTGAAAAATGTCTCATCCATTGGAATAACATAATGAGTTTTTATTACAAGAAAGAAATAGTTTGTAAAAAGTTTTGTGTTATTTTTCTTTCCTGAAAAGAGGAAAAAAATTGAAAAAGGTAGATAAAGGTATTTTTCTTTTATATTTTTATAACTAGTTGGGAAGTTTTAAAAGAGAGAAAGACTGAAGCATTCGAAACAATTTTTTATATATATATATAGAATATTTTTTAGGAATATTCATTACAAAATATTAAATATTTCTTGGCAGAATGCACAGAATTTATTGCTTTTACATGATATGACCTTTGATAAACTTGGATTATATTAAGTACACGTTTATGATGTTTTCCTAGCAACAGTTTTGATGTAACCGAAGCTGGAACACAATATATTAAATTTCTGTTTAATGTACTTAACTTAATATTACAACTTCGTAAAAGTTGTACAGTTACTTAATGAACTCGTAATGAATTTACATTAAAAGCAAGAAATGGCAGAAAGTTTTAATATTAAATGAATTAAAGTTATGAATAGGTGAAAAGAATGTAATTTTAATTATGAACAATATTAATAAAATCGTAAAATTACTTTAGAAAGAAGGAAAAAAAATGCATTTATTTATTTTGTAGTTTTGTATTTTAATATTAAATAAAAAAATCTAAACTTTCTAATTACTATCGTTATTAACTAAACATCACGTATCTCGTTAACTCGTCTAATTAACGTCAATTGCAGTGGAACTTTGTTTATTCTTTAACCATTTAAACGGTGCTGAATTCGTGTTCTATTGGTATAATTTTATTCTTATAATTAATACACGACATAAACAGGTGTTTATAAATATTGTGATTTAATGTAACTCCAAAATTTCGACATTGTTAAAATTTAAACCTTAGTGTAAACAAAAATAAAATTAAAAAGTTTTATCTTACAGTTATAAGTTTACAAGAACAAATATTTACTACTGTAAAACTTCTATATTTTAATCAAACTATATATATATTACTGAAAATCATTGGTTTAAGAAAATGTATAAAGTTATGAGTATTTCGGAGATATAACAGGTTATATTAACCATATTATCCCGACTTAAATAAGTTTTACACAATGATAAACTTTAAAAATATATACGTTACCTCAAATTATGAAATGCAGGCATTGTATAGAATGCCTAGGCAATATATAGAATGCCTGGCGTTTTTAGGCAAAGTATGAAACGATTAATATTATATATACTTTGCCAGGCATTATATAGAATGACTGATGCTATTTAGGCAGAGTATTAAAAGAGAGTCATGAAATCAACATATGAAAATAAACGAAAGATGTTAAATTAATACTTATTTATGAAAATTTAAAAGAACTTTAAAAATATCAATAATTTTGTCAAACAGGGTGCAAATTATAACATATAGCTTATATGTATAAATAAAATAAGTAATGTTTATAAATAAATACTTAATTTTTAATCCTTTGATTGCTATGGACGCATAAATGCCCAGCTAAAGCTATTGGTATGGAATAAGGACGCATATATGCATTAAAAATTGTTGCTATTCAAAAATACAAGAATCAGCGTTATCGAGGAGTTCAGATAGTCACAGTATATTTAATTTACTTATCAATGATAATAAATAAAAATTTATTTGTATCCGAAGCACTTTCATTTGATAGAATGTTACTTCTTTCAGCAAATGACAAATGTGATTGCAGTAACATTGCAAAATAATATAATTATAATTATATCATAATGGAGAGATTTTCATTTTGGGCAAATTAAATCAATATATGAAAATACACAAAAGATGTTAAATTAATACTTATTTATGAAAATTAAAAGGAACTTTAAAAATATCAATAATTTTGTCAAACAGGGTGCAAAATATAATTGATTCATTGTTTCTCAAAAATAAAAGCTATTTATCTGATGAATTATATTTTGAGCAGATTTTAGGAATATTTTTTAAGTGAGCTGAACAAAATCTTACGCATTTTTTTTAAATTCTCTGCATATTTTTCCAGGAAAAATCAAAATCTGTGAAATTTTTTTGAAATCCTTTGACTGCTGTGGACGTATAAATGCCCAGCTAAAGCTATTGGTATGGAATATGGACGCATATATGCGTTAAAAATTGTTTCTATTCAAAAATACAAGAATCGGCATTATCGATGAGTTCGAGATAGTCACATATATTTAATTTGCTTATCAAGACAGTAAATAAAATTTTTTTTTTGTATCCGAAGCGATTTCATTTGATAGAATGTTATTTCTTTCAGCAAATGACAAATGTAATTGCTGTAACATTACAAAATAATATAATTATAATTATATCATAATGGAGATATTTTCACTTTGGACAAATTAAATCAATATATGATAATACACAAAAGATATTAATTAATATTTATTTATGAAAATTATTAATTAACATTTTAAAATTGTCTGCATATTTTTCCAGGAAAAATCAAAATCTGTGAAGTTTTTTGATAATATAATTGATTTGTTGTCTCTCAAAAATAAAAATAAAAACTATTTATCTGATGAATTATATTTTGAGCAGATTTTTTTTTTTTTAAAGTATGATATTAATGAGGTATGATATGGTAAGGTAACTAATTATTACAATTGGCTATATCTTCAACAAATATCAATCATAACAGTAGAACCTTCGATAACATTCCTGATAAAAACAGAATTAATGATTCTAATCATTAATTCTGTTGAAAATTACATCAATCCACTTGTTGAAATCACATCATTTTAAATAATACTCACTTGTTATTCTGGAAATTCCATTTATACTATATAACTCATTTCCTATGGCTAAGATCTTCCGGTCTTATATTTACGTTAAAAATGCGAGTTTCATCTACCTCAGTACTACTGTTCCAAGAGATAAAATAAAATCAATTCATTTACATTCAATTTTTTAAAAAAATTCTTCTTTTTGTGGATCTTTTAAAATTTAGATGTTCGAAGGCTGGGGTGTAAATGCCCATCTATTAATACTTCAGTACTACTATTCCAAGAGATAAAATAAAATCAATTCATTTAGATTCAATTTTTCCAAAAAAATTTTTCTTTTTGTGGATCTTTTAAAAATTAGATGTTCGAAGGCTGGGGTGTAAATGCCCATCTATAATAGTAAATCTAAACGATTATTCTTCGTTTATTAGTCTTTTCATGATTTCATTTTTCCTCAACACGGGGCCAGAATGGTGCAATCGATTCAATCGGCTTAGATCCAGCACTGAGCGGGAGTATTTTATACTTTGCCTAAATAGCTCAGTCATTCTATATAATGCCTAGGCATTATATACAATGCCTAAGCAAAGTATATATAATATTAATCGTTTCATACTTTGCGTTAAAATGCCAGGCATTCTATATATTGCCTAGGCATTCTATACAATGCCACGCCAGGCATTCTATAAATTGTCTAGGCATTCTATACAATGCCTGCATTTCATACTTTGCCGGTAACATATACATATACATATATATATATATAGTTAATGTCTCATTACAATGCAATTTTAATCGAACATTATTTATTTTCTTTCTTTGATCTTGATATTGATTTGAATCATATCACCTTCCAATTTATTCAAAACTTTGTAGATTTCAGAATCAAGTAAATTAAAATCAATTCAATTAAATTAAATCTTTTTTGAATTGAATTGTATTGAAATAAAATATTCAACTAAACTGAATCATTTATGAGAGAAAGTATGAGTGGGAATTTATTATGTTTGATTAGCACATCCTGCTCATTTGCAAAATCATCACTTCGACAATGATAAAAATTAAATATTATAGTTATTAGACAAATTTATAAATTTAAAATCATATAATAAATAGATCATATAATAAACAGATGCAATTAAAAGATATAATTTTTAATTTCTCAGAAGCAACAAGTAATTCGTGGAATTTTAACCTTCTTGATGCAACTGGAACGAAATCCTACACCTTTTAGTTTTCAATACAAAAATTTACTGATATATTTATTACACATATATATTTTGTCTTTCGTTCAAAAGTTGTGCATTATGCTAGGAAGCATTGTATTGAAGAGAACGGGTCGTTGTTTCTTAATCTTCCTTCTCCCAGCTCTGGAGAGAAGATAGGCGCAGATTAGTTATCACCTCCCGGGCCGTGCACGGATCTTGTTCATTAGTCGGAGGATCCTGAGAAGATCGTAGCATTCTGGAGATCAAGGCGGCTTGGATGGAAAATGGAAAAAAATACACAAGGTAAGAAAATGGAAGAATGCCAAAAACAGATAGAATGCCAAAAACAGATAGCGGACAGTTGTAAATCAAGCAGAGGTTGACTTAAATCGAGCATAGTGGACGGGTAGTACAAAGCCTGGAGATCAAGGCGGCTTGGATGGAAAATGGAAAAAAATACACAAGATAAGAAAATGGAAGAATGCCAAAAACAGATAGCAGACAGTTGTAAATCAAGCAGAGGTTGACTTAAATCGAGCATAGTGGACGGGTAGTACAAGAGTAGAAGAGAACCAAGCCCCGATCGATTGCGGCGCGGGCTCTTAAATACCCATGACCTTTCTTTCACCTTTTTCCCAGGAGAGGACGAAGATATTTACTTTTTCTCAGAGCGTTCACCGAGCCAGGTGTCAGATTCGCGACTATTTGACGGATACCTGATGTAAACATTCTCGGCTATATATTGTTATTGAGGACGAAGATCTACAGAACGATCGAACTGCGTCGTATTTCTTTTCGCGTTTGTTTTAATAAAGCATCTTCCCTTTCTTCCAAATTCCCGACTCCATCTCCATTCGGGGGGCAAATTCGTGGCCCTCACAGATTTACGTGCTGAATATTTTACTCTATTATAACATCAGGCTCTTTCTGTTGTGCTAATTTTTTTAATTCAGCAAAAAGACTATAAATTTTGTAATTCATTTCTTTTTATCATTTTTATGAAAATTATTTTACACTGAATATGTTTATTTTTTATGAGTGAGAAACTAAAGATTTTAATAACAATAATAATTATTATTTGTATGAAATTGAGCTTTATATTATTCGATAATAAATATTTCACAAAATAAAAAAGAATGAAAATCAATTCACTAATTTTTTTGTTTCCTATATTATGAATAACACATTATTTTCGAATAATGCAAAACAAACAGTATTGAGTAATGAATACATTATATGTTATTACTTTAGTACAATATACAGTTGATTCTCGCTATTCGCGGTAGTTACGTTCCCGTAAATTCTTAGCGAATACTGAATTAGCAAACAATGAATCATTGTGCCTATGGGAAATATAGAGTTAGCTTCCTGCGAATGTTTCTTTCGAACATTTTCATATTTGGTTTATGTGTATTTTACTGTTTACAGACATCTTATTTAATTTGTATAATGAATCATTGTGCCTGTGGGAAATATAGAGTTAGCTTCCTGCGAATCTTTCTTTCCAACATTTTCATATTTGGTTTATGTGTATTTTACTGTTTACAGACATCTTATTTAATTTGTATCGCATTACTTATAAATAATTACAGTGTATGCAGTGTATAGTACTATATAAACTACTATAATTACAGTAATCTTTATTTAAGTTTTAAAAACATTAACTATGTAGTAAATATAACCTTATTTTTTGTTAGATAGTTTTTTTTGATGTGACAGCTTTCACATTGTCTTTCTGAATTGTGTTGAAAAACTGTGTCAGCTATGTCTGCGTCGCTTTTTGCCTCAAATATTCTAAAATTTTGGAGTAAGGAGCAAATGCGCAGGAAATTAGGTGCCTAAATTTGAGGCTGCATTCAAGTTTAAGGTCACATTTTTCTATGAGACCTGCGGATGACATGAACAGGTTTTTGGCCTACCTGTGGTCTGTGGAGTGAGCAAAAATAAGTAATGAGAAATTTTCCGGCAAACCGATTCAGAGACTACATTTGATAACAAACAACTTCCTTCCTCCTTTCTCCAGAGAGAAAGAGAAAGGGTGTACAGTTCGTTCCAAAAGGGTGTTCACCTAATCGGAAGATGTTCGGCTTTCTTACAATACTTACAAACCAATGCGATTAATCGGTTCAACGCGAATACGAGTTTGCATAGCTTTGGACGATTCCATTTATTTTTTTCTAGGCAACAGGGTTAGGTAGGCTTAATGACATGTGTTAGATCATTTTTTCTGAAAATTGATTTTGAGCATTTATTAGGAAAGTTTCACTTTTATTATTTAAAATTTATTTTATATTGTTTATTATTTACAAATTAATCTATGTTATTATTAATTTAGGCAAAATGAGCATTATATACGTAACTAAACGAGAGCGATACCGTTAATTGACCAAATGATAAAAACCAAACGATATTTATTTTGTTCTATTACAGCTTAATCATTGGCTTTAAAAAAGATAATATAAAAATTGAACCTGAGTGTCAAAATTTTTCAGGGTGCTGGGCCAAGCCCAACACCCCGAAAATTTGAGGGTCAAAATGAATTTTGTGTTATATCTGTTTCGGTTTTCTACTAATTTTTCTAATAAGAGTTTATATTTGTGTTGGATAGTCAAATTTATAGTTTATATTCTACCATGTAAGTGTAGCTGTAGTTAGAAGTGATCCTGCCCTATAGTAATCTATCTGATTGGAAGGGGCGTAAAAACAAACAAACAAACAAAAATTTCCCAAAATCCCAATTTTAGCTAATAACTGTCTGAGATGATAAAATTCTCTTAGAAAATTATATGGCCAAAATAGAAAGATCCTAAGCTTTTTTTAAGGAATGGATTTGTTAACTAAGATATCATAAAAGCGTGACAAGTTAAAATCAAGCCAGTTTTTCTTAGTAGACTTTCATTGATGAATCATGGGTTTGAATAATACCGGCAGTTTGAAAAAAGTGAAACGCTGTTTTCAGAGAAACTCAGATGAATCGAAATTCTTATAATTAAACTATATATTAAAATTATAATTTAATCATTTTAAATTCGAAACAACAATTAAAAACAAACCTGTTTAGGAAATTGCACAAATATTAAATACAAACACTGTGAAATTACAAAAGGTATTTGAGTTAATTGATGGACAAAACGATTTTATTTGATTTTGAATGTATTTTGCAATCAATGATGTTTATTGTGGTTCACGGTTAATCAAATCCATTTTGTAAGAAATATGACACTGTAATGATATCCACAGTTTACTATATGAATTATTATTTATTACTTTTCTAGAAATTACATAAACTATATTTGCTGAATATGTGAAATAATATTTATTACTTTTCTAGAAATTGCATAAACTATATTGCTGAGATATGGATTGATATTTTTTTCTATTTATTTTATTTATCGATAAAAATTTTGCATTATGGATCTTAGTTAGGAGGGTCGCATTAAGTAGCTCCGAGGGCCGCGGTTTGCCTACCCCTGGTCTAAACATAGCTTTATGATACTGCTTCAACAAAACCCGTTTTTTTGAAGGAAACCTGTTCTTAACTTGAAATTTTGATTTTCTTTTGTATTAATTAATATATATATCATAAAATCATGCTATAATCTTAAATATGTATTAATGAACATTTTAATTATAAATTTCAAATCAAATTGTTAAAGTATAAATATAAAATTTAAAACAAATATAGTGGAATCCGCTTAATTCGGCCACCGGTTAACTGGGGCAGCCGAGTAATTGGGACAAATCTCAAAGAATGGAAACGAAACTAATAAGCTAATACATAATTTAAGTACTTAATTGGGATAACTTTTCACTTAATTGGGATAGTAGCAGAAAAGGAATTTTCAATTTTTGATATATTTTAGTAATTGGACATGATTTGTAAAGATATAAATGCTAATCTCAGTTTCTAGAAAATTTCATTTTCAAAAATCATTTCTTATGAAATACTTTATTAATTATATCATTAAATGTTTATTTTGAACTAGTCATATATAAATATGCATTTGCTTTAGATTTATCAAATAATTGTTTTTTGAATATATACATATGATTTATAAATTTAGTTATTATATTTCATAAAAACATCACTGCCATTCTCGATATGAAATCTTTTTTCAATTTAAAGTTCAAAAAAATCACGTTTATGCAAATAAAATTTCATTCTTATCTTCGACGGGAATATAAAAAAACTCTATATATAGTTTATATAATATATGGCGGCAAACAAATACGGTATATTTATATTAAAATATTAGAATTTGAAAAATAAATCTGTAAATATCATACTCATAATTACCAATATTCAAAATTTAAAAAATGATATTAGAGCGTGTTATCTATTTACTCAATTCGTAACTAGAAAGTCTGCCTGGCTTGAAATAGTGAGCAGCGATTAGTTTCTTCAGTTCAGAGCACTGTAATCGACCCATCTCATTCATATACCTCACCCCTATTCTTAGTCAGAATGGACATGTCCATTTTTACCTTTCACTAAACACATTCGAACTGACAGACTTTATAATCAATCAATTTCTGGTATGCTCAGCCCCTGCAGAGCAGGTGATTACCTTTTTGGAATGAACTGTACATGAAAATGAGAAACAGGGTTTAAAAACTATTTACTGTATTACTTCAAATTTAAGCTACAATAGGATTTTAAAATTGGAAAATTGGAAAAAATAAAAATGATTTTATAATAGATATTGAAAAATAATGAAAAATAAAAATGATTTTATAATAGGTATTGAAAAATAAGAAACATTTTTAAAAAAAAAAAGATTTTATAATAGGTATTGAAAAATAAGAAACATTTTTACTTAAATAGATACTAATATACATAATAAGCTGAAAAATAAAAATGATTTTATAATAGGTATTGAAAAATAAGAAACATTTTTAAAAAAAAAAAGATTTTATAATAGGTATTGAAAAATAAGAAACATTTTTACTTAAATTTATAATAAGTATTGAAAAATAAGAAACATTTTTATTTACTTAAATAGTACTAATATACATAATATAAGCTACCTCATTTATTGAGAATCTTCTTCAGATATACTATCACTTTCGTTTTTTTTTTTTTTTAAATAGCACCAGGGTATTTTCTTTCAAACATGTTCTAATCAGTCTTTCATCAATTCTCTTGTCATCCATGCATTCTTTTGTGCTCGAATTATAACACTCTTAGAAAAATTTTCATTGGATAGTGGTTTTTTGTTTAATAAAAGGTGGCAATTTGTTTCCATCAGGATTATTCGGTAGAGTTTTTTTGTTTAAAATAATAAAAGGTGGCAATTTGTTTCCATCAGTAGTTATAAACAGCATTATAGTAATATGTGATATTTCTTATAATTAAAATATGGCCAGATACGATGCAATTCTGCAAGCTACTATCAAACAGTAACCGGATTAAATCAGAAAGTATGTACAGGAGACCACCAAATAAACTGTTATCAATGGTCATAATACTATGCACATGCATAAAGCAAAAACTCGATCATTGGGGTGTTAGAAATCAGGAGAAATAAGATGTTAAAATATTCACTTTGAATTTAAACCGCAATTTTACGTCTTAAAAATTTGAATAAAAAGTGTGACTTAAATTCAAAATAATACAGTAATTGTAAAACTTGTGACAAAAGATATGATAAATGTATAATAATACTTGATTCTTAGTATATCTGTTGATTTATAGCAATTACTACAATTACTAGATAATTTGTAATTTGTATAGTAATTTGTAGCAATTACTAGATAACAGGCTAAAAAGTAGCCTGTTTTAGAAAATGTGTGCATTCAAGAACATTGAACCGCATATCAACGTTAGCAGGATACTAGTACAAAGAACAAAACTCTGGGAGTAAACAAGAAAAATGAGAGCAATATAAGTGAAGTGCCATTATAAACACAACAGTGTTTATACAAAGTGGATTGGAATATAAAGAAGGCAGTGTTTAAGCACAAAAGTGGTCAGACATACAATAATGAGTTGAGCAATTTTCATGTATTTTTAAATTAATTTTTTTTAGTTCTTTCAATTAAAAATTTATTATGCAACATGAGAATTTATCAAAATTTTCATGATCCCAACAATATTTCTGTGATCCCTCGAAGGGTTGCGCACCACTGATCTATATAATAATTCATTTATCCTCATTAGTGTCTTATACAAATTTAGACTGAAATATCTCAAAGACTATGCAATGAAACTATATAAATCCTTTGATTTGGCTTTTAATGTATTGCACTTAGAGTTTGTGACTATTAAATATTTTTTTAAAATATCTGTTCTAAAAAAATATTAAAAAATTCAAATATTGGCAAAACTTTATAACTTATTTGATTGCACGATGTATCTGCCTGGAATGTTTGCTTTCTGGTTAATCATTCACTGATCATAATGTATTCTTTTATTGCTGGTATAGCTGCAACAAGTTTACTAGCTGTTATAAATTACAGGTATCCCTCCTATAACATGGTAGATAGGTTCCTAAATTACACTTTGTTGTGTGAAACAGTGTTATATGAGACCCAGAACCAGTACAAAAAGGAGAGTTATGTTCAAAAACCAATTAAAAACAAATAACTTTCTTTAATTCCGATTACATTCCAAAACCAATTCAAAACAAATAACTTTCTTTAGTTCCACATAAGAAACAAAATTTTTATTAAGGATATTAATAACACGAAACAAAGAAAAAATATATATATATACTTACAACTGTAAAACAACAATCATATATTAATAAAGGAATAAGCATGTGGTGTTCATGTTTCTGCACATGTGCAAACTCCCATGCCAGAAGTGTCGCTGTTACTATTTTCTCTCGCTTCAAATCTTTAATCGCGTCATTTAGAAAACTAAATCCCAATCTCATTATAAATTTTGCTTTAATACGGCGGCCACTTAAAGAGTCGCCATCATCACAGGCTGACAACACCCATGATGGGGTCAACTGGAAGATTGAAGGATGGGTTTCAATGGTCCGGACCCAGATCCCTCCTAAAAATTGGAGGAGTTGGACCCCCGGATCCTCCAGAATATTAAGCCACAGCTTTACCACGCAGCCATTCGGCTGATCTGTCATTCGGTCAGTCCGCGGGTCCCATAGTTTGTTCTGTGAAGTGTTCGTTATCCGAACATGTGTTAGTTAACCGAACATAAAAATCTTTCAAAAAAATGTTCGTTATCCGAACTGTTCGTTAACCGATCACCCACTGTATATATATACAGTATATATACAGTATATACTGTATACATATTTTTTATTTTTGATAATTTTCGATTGTGTTTTAAATGATGCAATTTTGTTCTATTTTGTTATTTTTTAATAAAAATATCTAGATAAAATTTTTTTTTTATTTTTTTGTGGTAGGGACCCAAATAATAGTTTGCGGGGAGCCAAAAATTTTGAGTTCCGCCATTGGTTGAAAGGACTATAAATGTTAATGGATTGGCAATAGCGTTGCGGAAAGTCATTCGCAAAATTTCATATCCAAATTTTCCTTGTATATAATCATTATAATTTTAGAAATCAGTATATATAATATAGTTCTATAATTCATATAATTATATAGTATTAAAAATTAACAATAATTGAAAATAATAAAATCTTATATTAAGAATTTTATGATGTAGATATAATTATTGGATCTTTACGAAGTCCTATAAATCAGGCGTGTCAAACTCATTTTAATTCAAGGGCCATTTAATGAGCCTGTTAGATTGCCGCGGACCACATCATATATAAATTTTTTTTTAAATTACATTTTAGAGTAAGGATTCAGAAATATAGGTAGGATAATTAAAAACATTGCGTAATCAAATGAACATATTATAAAAATATATAATTATTACATAATTGCTTTTAATTATACATGTTTTTTAATTTAATTCCTCGCTATCAATCTTTAATTTTCTATTAAGGGTTAAAAGTCACATTTTCTGTACAAAAACAAAAGCTTTCTATTAAAATTTTATAAATTCAAATATCCATAATTATTTACATTTTTTAAATAAGTTAATAACACAACAAATAAATCTTTAACCAGGCCGTTAGTGCATCCTTTATACACGTCCTTCAAAGAGGGATTGTTTGGAACTTGATTATTGCATTTGTCTAACCAAAAAAATACAGGTTCTCATTTATGGCTTTTTTTTTTTTTGTAAGAAATTTCGCACAAAACGATGTAGTCCTTGCAGGAAAGCAATGGTTTGTCTCACTGATCTGAAAGATCAGTGTCATCTGTATGTATACATCCAATAAAGCCAATCGAAAAAAAAAACTCGTGCAGTTACATTTCATTAAAATCAAACTAGTGTATAATAGTATAAGACATAGTTACGAAGCAAGAGTTACTTCCTATTATTTCATAACATATTGTTCTCGTTTTTATTTTAGTTAAGAACTTTGGGGGCCACAAAAATCACATCGAGGGCCGCCAGTTTGACACTCCTGCTATAAACTGATAGTTTGACCACAATTATGCATAAGTATAAGAATTTTTATATTATCTTCTACAACTTTTACGTTATATTACAGCAGAGCTGTCCAACCCGCGGCCCACCACTATAATGAATGTGGCCCAACATAAAATCGTAAATTTCCTTAAAATGTTGAGATTTTTATGTAACTTGGAGTGGGGGAATTCATTATCGGGCTTTTTTTATTATAAGATAAGCGAAATTTTGCTATTTGTATTGTAGTAATCTACTACAAGTTAATATCCATCTATATGCTATTTGATATTGTAGTATTCTACTACAAGTTAATATCGATCTATTACGTAGATATTGCACGATGAATGATGCGATTCCAGTATTTATATTGATCTTTACAAAAGTGTCGTGTCCGAACAGCACACACAACTTTGATAGTATCTTAAAAATGCAATAATTCTTAAAATAACTTCACATTAGGGAGCTATTTTTTTGGTAAGTATGAAGAATATTGATTAAAGTTTATATTAAATAAAAAGTATTTTTTCACTTTTCAAAATTTATTGAGAAAAACCTTGATGAGCTCTTAACCCGTAAATATTGTTACCTGGGGCAAGTGCGGATCAGCACCTTGGAGTAATCGCGTATTAGACTGCTCTAGCCTTATAACACCTTCAATTTTATTTTTTTTTGTGTTCTATATTTTAATTTGTTTATTAACTTCTTCTTCTAGCATATAATATTGTTCGCAGCTACGTCAGGAAAACCAGCAGGGGCGATTATTCAAAAGAAATGAACGAAATGTGAACGTTGTCGAGATGAGATTGATAAGTGCAAAGACATCAATTAAAATTTTCGTATAAACCATTTTTAATCCATAAAAATCATTTTGTCATATTTCACTATACCATCCCTCACATTTCAGATGAAACATTTTGTCATATTAAATAACAAAATATGTACTTTGTTACTTTGAACAAAAATAAAAAATAAAAAGTGATATAAAGTAAATAATGTGAGATGAGGTATAGCGAAATAAAACAAAAATATAAAGTTATATAAGTACACAAGTTGTTATTAAACAATTTGGATACTTACATCACTTTATATTTTTGTTTTATTTCACTATGCCGCCTCTCACATTTCAGAGTTATACACAAGTTGTTATTAAACAATTTGGATACATCACTATATTTTTGTTTTATTTCACTATGCCGCCTCTCACATTTCAGAATTCAATCCTTGTTTCTTTAACAAAGAATAACTCTAAAACGAAACAACCTAAAAATAATGCGGTAAAAAGCATTTTATTACAAATTTGTTCTTAATTCTGCTCGTAAGTTTCTTTAACAAAGGATAACTCTAAAACGAAACAACCTATCTTAATGCAGTAAGTATTTTATAGCAGATTTGTTTATAATTTTACTCTTGTCAATTTGCGTGCGTAAATAAACTTCAAAGCTTTTTTAACTTGCACGTACACTCTATAAGGTGCGTAAATAAACATCAAAACTTTTTTAACTTGCACGTACACTCTTTACCCCCTATGCAGAGTAGCTGACATTTTGTACGATTTTGTCGCAAATTTAAAATTTTCAAGGATAAATTATATAGTAATAGCTGCACAATGCGATTGTTAATGACCCAGCTAAATATCTATACGTTAGATTAAAATACTTGCGTTTAAATTCCAACTTTGCAAAAACCGTTTTGCACTTACCCCACTCCATCTTACTTATATTTTTTTTTTTACTTTTTGAAATTCACCTATCATCATCAAATATGCCACTAATAAAGAAAAAGAAAAAAATAGTGAAGTTTTTATTAATTAAATAAGTATCTACGTTTCCTATTTCTGTTTTTTTTATTTAATATTTCTTGTATCAGTGATTAAAATTTCTTGACCTTTAAAAAATTCCTAAACGAAAAGAAGTCAAAGATTATTATTCTACGACATTGTTTATTTGTCATGATGAATATTGCAGAGTAGCTGACATTTTGTACGATTTTGTCGCAAATTTAAAATTTTCAAGGATGAATTAAATGGTAATAGCTGCGCAATGTGATTGTTAATGACATTATTTACTAACTTTTTCGCTTAATAACTTTCATTAGAATGAGTATATTTTATGTGCGGTCCGAGACAATTTTTTTTTTTTAAATGTGGCCCAAGGAAGCCAAAAGGTTGGATACCTCTGTATTACAGCTAATTAAAAGGCAGAATTTCTAATAATATTTCAAACTGATGCTGATTTGATAGAAAATTTTTACCAGGAAAACAGATAAAACATATCTGAACAACTAATAATACTCTAGTCTAGACTCACAAGCTTCTGACTCATCATATAAATTCTGTGACCAGTCAGCAGCTGTTTCCAAAATATATTGTGATCAAAGAGATTCAGCTGCGAAATGATTTAATATTTTAGTCACGGAAACACTCATATACAACTACATCAAAATGTATGGATTTCTCATGACCTTCGCTTTCAGCTGTACTAGATTAGTTAATATAAGTTAGCGTTATTTCTCTCTGCTGTATTTTTTCATGTCATTTATGGTCTATCAAAAATTATTTTTCACTTTTTATTTTACATTTTCGCATATTAAATTCTACACATATTATATGATTTTTATGACGTTTATTTTACTTTCTTAATTTTAATCATTCTAAAATAAAACAAACTTTCGGAATGTGGGTGATTTTAATTCTTTCCGGAACTGCTTGTTAAATCTTAACATGAAAATACGATATGGCATTTAAAAATATGTATTTAAGATATTTATAAAAATAAATAAATCTTTAATGCTAATTTATTTAAAACCGAGACTTAATCTATAAAATTTCAATAATAGTCATTCATGAAATACAGATTTCAGATTAGATGAAAAGCTACTGGAATATTTCAGATTGGAAATTCAATTCAGAAAAATCTAACTTGCGAAACTTACGTTTATATCTTATGTACTTTTTTAATATTTATATAATTTCTTATATCTTCTTTCTTTATTGTACAGTATTATACAGTATATAGATTGTGTAGGCGATACAAATGAATGAAATAATTCATAAAATAACTTTTCAATAATATTCAAGAGTTATTTATTTTCCTTAGAATAATCACTTATTTTTATTGACCAGAAAGAAAAATTCAACAAATCCTTATGTTGGCCGACTGATCTCATGAAAAGGCATTCGCCTTCAACTTGAAGAAAAGGTTCCAAAATATATTTTTGATTGTATAACTCCAGAATCTTTAGATAGTTTTCGGTTTTAGTCAATTCTCGTCTTTCTCTTTTATCTCGTAAGACTGGAATTCTCGTAAGATTATGGAAAGCAGTGTAGAACTGAAAGAAATTTTGAACGAAGTTAACCTCACTGCTTAGTATTCAACATAGTGGAAACTCCTGTCATCTGTTGACAAAAAATAATAATACAGTTAAAGTAATAATTGAAAAAATAAAAAATTGAACTTACAATAACTAATAAAAAATAAAACTACTTATATGAATTCATCTATCAATAATAGATACAAATTATTACAATAATTAACAATCAAATTTTTTATTTTTTGCTTTTTGTAGCTTACCATATATTCAATTCCACATCTGTAGAATCAACCAGCGAAAGATGCCAATCTCAGATTCTTTCTGAAAAATTATGTGTGTGTGGAATCCGAATTCGAATTCTCTAGGATGGAAGCGCAGCATGCTTCCAATCGGTCGGATCGCATGGATCTATAAAAGTAATACACTTAATGAAAGTAGTAAAAGCTATACAGCAGTAATTTACTACCTTCTAGAATCCATTTTTCACATCTTCAGTTTTCAGGAAGAATCCAGACCTAGCCTCTATCAAACCCATCCTTCAATTTTCTTGTTGACCCGTGATGGCTTTGAAGTCTCCGCCACCAAATGTATCCTTAATGATATAAAAGTTAACAAATTAACATAATTACAGTATGTATCAGCAATCGACTGGATGGCCGCGGTAGAAGCATGCTTGTTTCTACCTTGAAGAATCTGGGTTCAATTCCCGGGTCCCACATCTCGTTTTTTTAGGAGGGTCCATTGAATTCCATCCTCCACTTTACGGCTGACTCCACCAGGGATGTGAGTTAGTTTCCCACCATGGGCATCCTGTGTAGGTACTAAGCAGTGTAAAACTGCACAGAGAGAATTTTTTAGGAGGGTCCATTGAATTCCATCCTCCACTTTACGACTGACTCCACCAGGGATGTGAGCTAGTTTCCCACCATGGGCATCCTGTGTAGGTACTAAGCAGTGTAAAACTGCACAGAGAGAGACTGTGTCATAGGATGGCCACTATAGAAACATGCTGTGCTTCTATCCTGGAGGATTCAGCTTCAATTCCTAGATATTACATCTCCAGCTTTTTCAGGAGAAATTCGAACCGCTTTGTTGAACCTCATCTTCCATCTGATAGTTGATCCCATCAGAGGTGTGGGTGGCCTTTTGATGAATCTGTAATGTCCTCCCATTCTTATTCTTATTTATCAACAGATGACACCACTTTCCAATCATTAGTGATTATTAAGTGACGGGGCTAATAACCCTGCGCATGCTGCCCACCTCTGCGGAGGGGATAGCCAGATTGTAGAGGACGGGAATCGACAAACCAAAACCAGATCCCATGAAAGAAATTTTCAAGTGGACTCGGGAATCGAACCCAAGTCCTCGAGTGGAAAATCGAAGCGTTTCCATGTAGACTTAATTTTAATTAAGCCGCCGAATAGCACATGAAATATTTTTGGCAGCGGCCCATCAAAGGTTATCATCATATTGAGATCATTCGGAAGGTTGTAAAATAGAGAATCCAGGAAGAATGGTTTGGCTTACCACCCTGGAGGATCGGGTTCAAATCCGGGTCACACACCTCTAGTTTTTCAGGAGGGGTCCGGGCCCGATCCGTTGAACCCCATCCTTCAACCATCCGGTTTACCCCATCATGGGTACTGGGCAGCCTGTGACGGGCGCAATAAGTAGCCGTCGCCAGATACAGAATATCCCATGAGGATATGGTGGCGTAATATAACTAACCTAATCAGGCCGCAATAAGTAGCCGTCGCCAGATATAGAATATTCCATGAGGATATGGTGGCGTAATATAACTAACCTAACCAGGAAGAATGGACTGGCCAAATTTCGTTTGAAAAATTGAAAATGTATTGGAATTGAACCCAGGTTTAAATTTTAACATATAGAACCCAGATTTCAATTCCAATTTCTTTATCATGCGATGTTCGGCCAAATCTAACAAAAATGTAAAGTGATATGAAAATTAGACAAAAACTCGTACTAACCTTTTTATCTCGAAATGGAATAAAGGCACCGAGATGTGTTTATTCCATTCTATGCTGATTATGTAAGAAATTCTTTTTATCTGGAAATGGAATAAAGGCACCGAGATGTGTTTATTCCATTCTATGCTGATTATGTAAGAAATGTTCTCATCTCATACTAGTTAGTTAGGTTAAGCTACCATATCGCACGAGAGATATATTGTATCTGGTGGCGGCCACTTGTAGACCCCATCACAGACTGGCCAACACCCAGGATGGGGTCAACCGGATGATTGAAGAATGGGCCGGGCCCGGACCTTTCCTGAAAAACTGGAGGTGTGGGACCCGGATCCTCCAGAATGGTAAGCCAAAACTTTACCACGCGGCCATCCGGCCGACTTATAATCTCATACAATAATATGAGATGATAGCATTTCTTAATTCAGTAATTTTAACTGAAATTTTAACAGAATTTTTATTGTTTGCTCATTTCGGAATTTAAGGATAATAAAGAACAAAATTGTCAGATTAGGATGTGCTTAATGATTAAGAATTACGAAATTTCGATATTATTTTATTTAGTTTCATTTTAAATTATATTAAATAATGTAGTTTTATAAATATAATGATATAAAAATAATCATGCTATTTAAATCAACAAGTAAACAAACGAAAATTTTTTTTATAAACAGTGGCTTAAATATATATACCGGTAGTTCTGAATGTATTGATACTTTTTACAAATGAATAATAATAATTTTAAATCTGAAATTAATATTATTATTCAAATTAAATTTTAACATTAATTTTAAAATTAATATTAATTTGAATCAACCGTGTAAAGTAGTGCTTTCCTTTTCTCCTGGAAAATCCTGGTTCAATTACAGTATCCATACATCCAGACTTTCTCCTGCAAAAGTCATTGGATTTCTGCTGGAAAAAAAACTGAAGTGGAAGTGAGCGGCTGGCCCCACGAGGTTTGTTGGCGGGTCACCAACGTCAACCAATATACATTGATGACGGCCATTGGTGGACATTAGAATACCCCGCCACTTAATGTCTGTGGAATGGAAAATGACGAGAAGCCACACAGAAAAAAATGTCTTTATTTCAAAAGATTTTAAGTATATTTTTCAGTAATAGTCGTAATTAGATGGAGAAAATGATTGCATTATCACTCTTATTAAACTGTCTATAAAATATTTCAATAGAATCGTCAATAATAAAACATTGCATAATATTCAAATTTTATTTCAGTCTTGTTTTGTTTTACTTTTCAATCGGAAGTTATTAAATGATAACAGAGATAATTTCAGCAATAACTTCCATGTATTGTACATAAATGTTGGGATCTTGATTTTTTTCTAATGTATGGCGCCATTTTCCAATTTATTCGTTATTAAATGGAAAAGCGAGTTCAAACACTGTTTAAGCCTCCTGCACTTGTGAAGGGCCGATGGGCGTTCTGGACTCTATGAAATTATTCATGGGATAGGATCTAAAATAGAACTCATATCCTCTCGGTGGAAAATCGACGTTACTTCATGTAACCAATCCAGTTTACATAGCCTTCAGTTATGAAGGCAGCTTCTGGTATTTTCTGAAAATGTCCGCCAGCAAAAAATCCATTGTGAAATTCTATAATTTATATAAAAATTTATTAACTAACTAATATGAAAGAGAACAGTACAGTATTTGGACGATAAACATCATTTTATTCGGCAGGATTAGCTGTATGGATCCAGACTCTGCTTGGAAAATTTATCAGGGGTTTGGAATTGGCCTGTCGATCCCATCTTCTACAGTCCGGCTGACCCATTCGCATGGTTGGCAACCTACGCAGGGCTTGTTTTTGTCAAAAGATGACGTTTCTTTTCATTCTAAGTGAAATAGCGAAAACTGGTCCAGTCACAAGCGGCCTATCCCTGCAGAGTGATCTTATTTTCAATGGTTGTTATTTTATTCGGCAGGATTAGCGGTATGGATCCAGACTCTGCTTGGAAAATTTAACAGGGGTTTGGAATTGGCCTGTCGATCCCATCTTCTACAGTCCGGCTGACCCATTCGCATGGTTGGCAACCTACGCAGGGCTTGTTTTTGTCAAAAGATGACGTTTCTTTTCATTCTAAGTGAAATAGCGAAAACTGGTCCAGTCACAAGCGGCCTATCCCTGCAGAGTGATCTTATTTTCAATGGTTGGCTCCATTTCCCAATTCATTTGGTCACTAAATTGCAAGATGAATTCAAAGAGCCTGCCATAGGTCGTCCACTTATGGGAAGATCGATGGACTGTTGAGGATGAGCGATCAACGGAGCGGATCTTAACAGAGTTTCAAAGGAAAATGTTGGAATTGATTAACGTTATTCATTAGTAAAAAAGCTTCTCTGCAAGATTAGGAAATCTGTGGCTCATTTTATTCGGCAGGATTAGCTGTATGGATCCAGACTCTGCTTGGAAAATTTATCAGGGGTTTGGAATTGGCCTGTCGATCCCATCTTCTACAGTCCGGCTGACCCATTCGCATGGTTGGCAACCTACGCAGGGCTTGTTTTTGTCAAAAGATGACGTTTCTTTTCATTCTATTGGTTGCTAAGTGAAATAGCAAAAACTGGTCCAGTCACAAGCGGCCTATCCCTGCAGAGTGATCTTATTTTCAATGGTTGGCTCCATTTCCCAATTCATTTGGTCACTAAATTGCAAGATGAATTCAAAGAGCCTGCCATAGGTCGTCCACTTATGGGAAGATCGATGGACTGTTGAGGATGAGCGATCAACAGAGCGGATCTTAACAGAGTTTCAAAGGAAAATGTTGGGATTGATTAACGTTATTCATTAGTAAAAAAGCTTCTCTGCAAGATTAGGAAATCTGTGGCTGGGTCTGTCATTGTACTCAATATATTGGAAAGCCATCTTTTGATAAAAGATGATTCTGCATCTTCACTTTTACAATTTCTTTTTACTCTCAAAACTTGGAACTTCCTATCTTAGAGGCGATTTCATATTATGACTCATAAGAACTTACTGTGATTCCAAAAAGTGATGTCAAATGCTGATCTATCAAAAGGGAGATGTTTTGTTTTAATGCTATTCAGTGAAGAAAGTATTAACACAGGTAAGTGGAATCGAAAAATAAAGTAATATATTGATAAAGAATCGCAACTCTTCACATACAGAAATAATTGTTTTTTTTTTACAAACTAGGTTCCAAAACTTTTTACAATGTGTACTCTACAACACTTTTTTATTTTCAAAAAAAGGACACAGCTGTATAATCCTCGATTTTGATCCGCTTGTAATGGTGAAACTAGAGTAAAAATGATCGAATACGTGTTCGAGGTTTCCGTTCTAATGCGCTCTCACAATGATAGTTTTCAATGCTTGAAATTGTTGATTCTTAAGGCTATGTTTATATGCAAACAGATACTGCCACGGCGTGTTTCCGTAATTAAGCACTTGTTTTTTATTTATTATCGTGATTGTAGATTCGATCTTCATCACTTTTCGTTATTTTTAATTAATAATAATATGTAATTAAATACAGTATAATTTTATTAATGCATATTAAAAGCATTCTTGTCTTGATATTAAAATACTAATTACATGTATTTATATTCTCATAGATATACAGTCAAACCTCTTTAAGCCGCCACCATCGGTTCGAAGGTCCTCTCTGGCGGTAGAGGAGGGTGGCGGTTTATGGAGGGTTTATGGTAACATGTGAGAAAACATCTATAGACTAGAATGACATTGTTTCATTTAATTAAAGGTGATCAGAAATAAATTGCTGAGTAGCAGAAGGATTTTTATTTTTATATTCACAAATTAAAATCTTTTCGTGAACATCTAATGTCGATTTTGACATTTTTCCGAGTAAGAAATAGCACAACAGTTGATTTATAAAAAAAAACGGTTTAAACTGTTCTTCTTCGGCAAAGTCGAGGTTATGGCTCTCCAGTCTTCTCCTATTTTAAACGATTATTTTGTAAAAATTCGTTTAAAGTTTTGGTATATATATATATATAACTTTTATTTAAAAATACATTTTATATTTATTACAATGGATTAATATAATATTTTTGACTCCATTTATCTTAAAAACATGTGAAACAAGTGTTTGCTACATACTGTGCACTTTATGAAAGCACTGCTGTGCAAGCACATTTCAATTGACACATTTCGTGCTGTGGAAGAAAATAAACATGGTTTGTCTTAGTAAAAATAGTTCTTTCGGAAATCAGTTTTAATGCAAATCAAGCATATTTTATCATATCCTTAAAATTGATATAAAAAAGAGCATAAAGGGGTTAAATACGATTATTTAAATAAAATTCCAAGGATATTGCGAAAAAATATATATAATCTGGATAAAAAAGTTGAAATTTTTTGTCATTTCTGACTTTTTTTTTTTAAACAATTATGTAGGCTCTATATATATATGAATATAAATACATGTAATTAATATTCTATTATCAAGATAAGACGCACTAATAAAATTATATTATATTTGACAACATATTACCATCAAAAAAAGGAGAGAACGAGAACTACGATCACGATAGCAGCTAGTAAGTAAACAAGTGCATAACAGTTAATCATGTGTCTCTCTAAGCCTGGTTCACACCTAGGTTGTAAATTTAAAATCGTAAGAACCAGATCGTTTCCATCGTTTATTGCGTATTGAGCAAATGATACTGTACAGTAAGCTATGTACATTGTGTTATACAGACAATTCAAAGTAGATCAGAATAGCAGGTGAATATGTTTTCTATATAGTACTATACATATTCGGTACATATACTATACTGTAAAATATACAATTTTTTAGAAATGGTTAAGTTTGAATGCTAAATATAAATGTACTATATTTTATTAAATTTAATAAATTTGGAATTCATTTTCGCTTCTATACTACACATGCTTTCGATAAATCGCCAACCCCGATTAGCCGCCAAAATCATTCTCAAACGGATGATAGCGTCTTATCGGGGTTTGACTAATTTGTTCGGACTTTCTGTTAATTTCTAAGAAGAACTATGCGATGTTTCCGTCTTCGTTGTTACTGATTTAAAGACTACGACATCACATGTGACGATTTACCTCTACGGGAAAACTCTTAAGTATACAGAATATAATATTCTTATGCACTCAGCAGAATTCAATTTCGTATTGTTATGACAAAAGGAAAATGCATATCTGCTCAAAGATACGCGCATCCCATATATGCATCAAACCCTTGTTTATTCCTAAATAGTTTAAGAATATAGTGACTGCTGATTTCGACGAATCATTCATATTACTTTGTTTCACTTCTATACTTGACGACAGCATCGGAAGTCAGTATTCAGTCTATGGGGGCGGCATATTACCAACTTTTATGACATATTAATGCGCACGGAACAATCGATTTCTACGTAAAAGGTAACAGTTTTAGTAAAAACGGTGTTTAGTTTTATGTAATCGTGCTTCTGGGTTTTCACTTTCGAATAAACATTTCAATGCAATTTGCTTCTTTTGGCAGCTAATCACGCGGCCTTTCCAGAACGACTTAAAATTACAACTCTCAATTTCGAATAAACATTTCAATGCAATTTGCTTCTTTTGACAGCTAATCACGCGGCCTTTTCAGAACGACTTAAAATTACAACTCTCTGCCATTTTAGAATAGTTAGAATCAATTGGAATGTGCAGAACATCATTGCGCATCTGATTATCATATATATTATAGACATGCAGATAATTTACTACATGTTAAAATCATGTTAATATCGTAATTTTATTCGAAGCTTAATTTTCCAAAATTATCATTATGTTTATGGCAATTTACTGTAACATCGCGAATAATTTAGTGGACTATATCATCGGCGTAGTGATATAAATAAACTTTGGCTTTCCCATAGATTCAGTACTGACTTCCGATGCTGTCGTCAATTGTGGCTATAGTATGGAGACGTTTAATGCAGTTCCATCATAACACCATGATATATCAGCAATTCTTTAAATTACAGATTGAAAAGAATAAACAATATAGCATGTCAACACAACCATCGATTAGATTGTATTGGATAAAATTTATTTCTCAAAAGGTCGCGAGTAATTATAAATAGTTGCGTGGTCGATAGTTTGATCAATTCCAAAATACAGTATTTTTATTAACGCAATTCTGGAATTAGAATTAAATTTTTGGATAAATTATGTTTCATGTTCTGAATTGACGGAAGAAAATACGGTATAATGTGTTCATATTTTATACGAAGGATATATTACTAAACAACTCTGATAATTTAACACTAATATTCTGGCAGAAATAAATATAAATATTGGAATTGCTTTCTTAAATGCATGAATCAACCATCATTATAATATATTTTTGCTTTATATAAATTTTTTACGCAAATAAACAATAAAAATTAATTTTATAAAAATTTTATTATTATTATTTATATGCTGGAAATGTAATAATTTTTGTTCCAAAGTTATTGATTCTGCGGCAATTTTTCAGAACGTAAAGTAACTAAAGTATTGTATCGTTATTATAACAACTATAATAACAATATAATAGTTTTTATTAATATGCAAATAAAACAAATATATTACCAATATGATTGTTGCGTCATTTAGAAATATTTCACATATGGATCCCCAGTTTGTTGACATCTGAACTCTATCCTCCGGCAGACTGGAGGATCAGGGGCTCTCCTAGGCTTTGCCAATTCCACGAGAGAGATTTCAGCGAAATTGGCGAAGGAAAACCACAATCAGCAGTTTAATATAACAATTATCTTATTAGAAATAATAGAGGATAGAATAGAAATAATTTATGAGAATCTAGAGCAGTAGTTTTCAACCACTGTGCCGCCAAATCTTTGGTGATGTGCAGCGAAAAATTAAGAATGGATTGTATGTATTTGTAATTGTATGAATCATATATATTAATAGCGAAACGTGGTTGGCTGGATACCCCTTTTGCAGGTGAACCACTGTACCGATTCCTATAAATAGTGTATTGTTAGAAAAATCTATCCCTCGAATTTCTGCGACAGCCAAAATTTTTTGTCGTTATTCATAATTTAAAATCAAAATTTTTTGTCATTATTCATAATTTAAAAATTAAGGAATAAAAATTAAATTTTAAAATTTATAGTTTCTCTAAAATCACAAAATCCGCAGGTGGCACTATAACTTAATAAGAGGTGCCATTTAATGATTATTTGTACATGTATGTATAACAAAATCCGCAGATGGCGCTATAACTTAATAATTTAATGCTCCGGTGTACGAGTATATCGGTAATTTGAATGTAATAGATAAGAATAAATACAATAATCTGTTAATAAAAATTCGTTGTTAAATCTAAATTATTATTTAAAATGTTTAAGTGTGCCGCCAAATTTTAAAATATTGAAATGTGTTCCCCATAATAAAAAAGATTGAGAACGACTGATCTAGAGTATTTACGAGTATAGAGAGATAATTTTACGATAATACAGCATCTGGTGTCGGCGGGTCGAACTAATGAGTTGCTGAAGCGACTACCAATAACTTTTCCGAAACGGTACGATTTTCTCGTTTATTTATCGATTGGAGCCGAGTCGTAGCTGTTCGGAAACTCCCTATTGAATCTCTAATGCATATAAATTGCATTCAAATCGATAAAATTTATGAGAGAATCATCAGACATGTAACTTATATACTAATATCGGATGTTTTCAATAGATGGTCTTATTAATAATAATATACAGTATGTGAATTTCACTTAAGAGAGGATATAAATTATTACAATACTTTCCGCACAGTTACGACTCACAAGGGGAGGACACAGCTGACCCCCCACCGATTTTGATCCGCTTGCATATGGTGAAAATACATCTATCGGTAATCGTTTCAACAACTCAAAGTTAGTTCGAACTGCCAATACCAGATGCTGTATTACCATAACTTCTCTCTATTCCCGAAAATGCTCTACTTTTATAAATTATTTCCATTCTATTCTCTATCATCTCTAATAAAGATAACCTGTTATATTAAACTGCCGACTGCGAATTTTAATATTCTGGATTGTATCCGCTTGTCCCGAAAATACAACGCTAAGACTTTATTAGTTCAATGATACGACCGAAACAGATACGAAAAGCAATGTTACGACTCACAACCTCGCGCATGAGCAAACCTTGGACATTATCGGTCGGAGCTGAGTCGTCAACGCTAAGACTTTATCAGTTCAATGATATGACCGAAACAGATACGAAAAGCAATGCTACGACTCACAACCTCGCGCATGAGCAAACCTTGGACATTATCGGTCGGAGCTGAGTCGTAGCTGTGCGGAAACACACTAATATTTTGCCTAAATTATCCCGCTGCCTTATAAAGGGTTAAGCAAAATATTGCGACAAAATTTATGAACATCTTTTATTACTTCAGTAATAATGAACCCATTTTAGTAATTTTCAATTGGCTTGATTGTCAGTAGATTATAATGTGTAAAATTTTGCTCAATGTCATTAGTGGCGCCGAGACGGGGAAGAGGAGATAACCAATGGCGCCGAGACGGGGGAAGAGGTGACAAATTCCCCAGGCCAGTAGAAGATTGAGAGGCCCGGTCCGCTTCCTAACAATAAGAATTTTTTTCTACTTTATTAAATTATGTAACTGCGCATTGCAAGATATATAGAATTAAGGTAAAGAAAAATCTAAGGTAAAGAAAAATCTTTATTTTCTAAACAGTTAAAATAAGAATTATTTATGATAATTAGAAATAAATATTTCATTTAAATAGAGAAGGAATTGACAGACCGACAGGACCCACAACAAATTTTTTAGAGAAACAGGATATATATATTAAGATCCCGATTAACGTGGGAAATACGTTCCAAGGAAACAAAGCGCTAAATGAAACAGCATTAAACGAGATTAATTTAACACGTAAATGATGAGGATAGCTAAAACAAGAGCATGAATAAAAACTATAGTATATATACTACATAGCATTTTTTTATTTTTTTTTTTTTGACAGACCGAAGGACTCACAACAAATTTTTTAGAGGAATGGGATATATACAGTAAGACCGATTAATGTGGGAAATACGTTCCAAGGAAACAAAGCGCTAAATGAAACAGCATTAAACGAGATTATTTCATTTTTTAATTCCTATAATTTTTTCATAAATCATTCATGAAAAAATTCTTAAAATTAGAAAATAAAAAAAATTTTTAAACAAAACGCATTAATCAGATTGTAGTAAACGAGGGGTTCCCAAAGTTTTGCTTAGGTGGGCCAAAAAAGTGTTATGGAAAAATACGTTCAAATCGATAAAAATTTAGACGCAAGGGAAAGATTTATATTAATTTTATAGCATAATCATTCTTTATTTATGACAATAATTACAATTTATTACAAACTTTTAAAATAACACATTTCAAAAATAATTAAAAAAATAACTAAATAATTTCAAATAAATAAAAATAATAAAAAATTCATCAATCTGAAGTATGTGACTTGTGCAGTTGTTCTTTTAATAATACAGGAATCCCTTGATTAGTGCGATTAATAAATCCTCTCAATATACCGCATATATCAAAATCGCACTAATCAAACTAAAAAACCATTGGGTCCACAAAAATTATTTTTTACAAAATTGCATAAATTTTATTAAAAAAATATAATTGCACGTCTGTAAACATCGAACACTGGAGAGGAACTGAAGGCAAGGCTGGCTATATAATATTGTAATGGCTATTATTAGGTAGTTGCCATTCAGGCTAAATTTCTTAATAAATAAAATTACAAATGAATTTAAAATATAACAATTAGATGACGAAAGTCATAATATTAAGAGAATAAATTAAATAAATAAATAAATTTATTGCAGGGCTTTAATCATGTAGACTACAATCCCCGAGATTCAGTTGCCAACACTTCAGAGGGTTTGCAAAAATCAGGGCTTTAATCATGTAGACTACAATCCCTGAGATTCAGTTACCAACACTTCAGAGGGTTTGCAAAAAAAAAAATCACACTTCTTGAAGCGCACTAATCAAATTTGGCACCGCATATATCAAGGGATGGTCTCAATCTTTTTGCACACCAATCAAAACAGCATTATTCAAACCCGCATTAATCAAGGGACTCCTGCTTGTAAAAGTTCATCAGTTAATTTTGATCTCAATTTGGACATATTAATATTCCTGATTGAGAAAGTTTTTTCGCATATATAAGTGCTTCCAAATAATGAAAATATATTTGGAAGCACTTATATATGTATTTTTTTAACTGAAGAATTTTTAATTATAATATGATAAAATTTATTTATTT
Source organism: Olivierus martensii (assembly GCA_000484575.1). Taxonomy (NCBI): domain Eukaryota; kingdom Metazoa; phylum Arthropoda; class Arachnida; order Scorpiones; family Buthidae; genus Olivierus; species Olivierus martensii. Next base: position 37,922 of record AYEL01078492.1, read on the forward strand.
TTTGTAAAAATGAAAATTATCTCTATGAATTCAAGATCGCGGATGATCTGACATGGCTGGCCGCATTTGGACCGCGGGCAGCACTTTGGGAACTCCTACAGTAAATTATAAACAACGAAAAATATTGATGAAAGAAAAACATTCTAACTTCAAGGACTATAGTTATGAAAAATATTGATAAAAGAAAAACGTTCTAACTTCGAGGAACTATAGTTTAAAGTGGCAGCATTCGAGTTAAAACTAAAATGGGATAATTGTTACTTTTATTACTATAAAATAACATTGATGAACAATCATCAATATGAACTATGACCGCAGCAGACTTTCACTGCACTGCACTATATCAAACGCATTGTGAGACGGCATAGAAATATCTCTGTAACAAATTCCTACGATTTCGGATTTATGCAAGAATAGCGGTTTGAAAAACCAGGCCAAAGTGACTCAATAAAAATATAGAATTCGAAAAAAATCGCGTTATATCGAAAAAGCGTTAAGCGGGAGTCTTACTGTACAGTAGAATACGTTTATAACGAAACGATTGGGACCGGAAAAGTTTTCCGTTATAACCGATGTGAAAAGAAAAATTTTAAAAAAGTTGCAGGACGTTTCCCAAAGTTCCATGAGCCTATGACGTTATTCTTCGAAAAAATCGATATATTAAAGATTTTCTTCGAAATATAATTAAAAAATAAAATTCATCGAACCTCAATTTCCTCAAATTGCATATAGTATCCGAACCTGAATTTCCTTAAATTGCATATAATACACTTTTTAAACAGAATTTAAAGTGAATAAAAATTTGAATAATCTGTGTGTAAAATATAACTTGGAGAGATTCATAAAATCAAATTTTTTTTAAAACATACTAAACACTAAATTTTCATGTCAATGCAAGCCTTTATTCAATTCAAATTGGAAAACTTATAGAGGAGAAAATAAAATATACATATTATGGTATATATACATATAGGCCCAAAACCTGGTTCGTACCGAGGCCCGAGATTTCTCTCGGCGCCCCTGCCAATTACAATATATAAAATTAATTTCTAATAATCAATACCTGTCTTTAAACTTTCATGTGTAAATCCCCTAACAAAAAAAAGTTGTTTCATAAAAATCCATTCAGCTGTTCTTGCGTTAATTAAACAGAGGCGCACAAAAATTTCAGATTTATATATAGATAAGCTGTAAAAGAATTTATTTTTTAATTTTTCTTCGGGATTAAGTCCGCCACTTCTAATCATGCAATGCGCCACTTTTAGCGCAAGTGCCATAGCTTGGCCACCCCTGGTGTATTAGATATGGATAGATATGCAGTAATATGAACTGATTTCTAATTAATGAAATCAGTTAAATGGGCTAACGTAAAGTTTAGAAGTTTCAACAATTTCACCATTTTGAATTATTGAATAGTCAGATGTACAAAGCTAATAAATACATAAAAATTTCAAATTAAATGATATACTTACCAATGAAGTTAGTTTCGAGAATACAAAGGAACCGATGAAACACATTAAAAAATATGTAATAAATCCAACAGCATATAAATATCGGTCAAATATTGCCTTGAATTCTGTAGTATTCTTTTTATTTACCGGAAAGATTGATAAATACAATTGCAAACAAGTTATATGAACCAAGAGAAAGTAACTTAATGCGATCATATCACTCCATAATCTATTGATTTGCTGGAAAAATTCCCATATTTCGGTATGGGTTTTAATTATCTCATGTATTTTCCCCTTTATGTTTGGCTTGTTAATTTTTATCGAATCCTGTTTATCCTGGAGAATTTGTAGCCAATTAGATAGTAACCACAAAACCGAAACAATTAAAAAACATACAAACAGGATTTGCCCAGTACTTAAGAGGAACCATAAAAGGTAAAATACATTGCATGGGATGGAAATCAAGACGGATTGTTTTGCATTTTGAACTTTTGGATAATAAAAATAATTCACATAAAATAATATGACAGCAGTGATATAAAAATAAAAAGTAAAAGAAAATAAAACGATCAGTTCGAATTTTTGAAAATACTTTATTTCCTCATTTTGGAATAATGAAATTGGAGTATATTTAAATTTGTTTCTTTTAATAAAACTAAACAATAAAGAGAAAAAAGTAGTGAGCATCATCCGAAAAGCATCATTAAACAGTGAACGATCATTAGAATTTACAGCTAATTTCCCGCATAACATAGTTTCATCGAAGTAAAGTAACAATCCGTGAGCAGTCATTGTCCACATGAAAATTTCCATTGCATGTTCATATTTAGTAAACCAGGACCTTTTCCAGCAATAATGGCAGTTACATGGCAATAGCGGTTCCAATCCAAATACTTTTCCAGCTGAAAGTAGTGGCCCAACTGAGCAATGAATATTAAGCGGCCGATTATAGTTCTCTTCGACGTGTACGACAGTAGTTTCCCTTCTCATTTTAAAATAATACTTAATTAACTTCAGCAATTTCCAAAAAATTTTAATTACAATTTTGTTATTGAAAATTGGACAAATTTTTACGATACTTCAATCAGCTGCATAACAGAGCAGAATGAAATTTATCTCCTGTATCTTTTAGAAATTATGTAAACTTGTGCTGCAAATAGGAACAGAGCTAACCCAATAGCAATCCATGACGTAAAAAACCTTACGATTATTGATTCTAATATTTTTATGACAATCCATTAGCAACATAGAAATTTAAAAATAAATGTAAATTTATTTGTAGTTTACTTAATAAATATGCGGAAACTGAAAACAATTAATTATTCACAAGTAATGGAATACTTTGTGATTTTATTCTAATAATCTTTAAATGCTCTCCCTCACTAATAATTACTGATTAGTGAAGGAAAGCAGATTTTTTTTTTTCGGATAATGAAATTTTGATCTTTATCTAAATAATAAGTGTATTATCACTCTTTAAAGAGTTACACACTCCAGATGTAAATTATTCGTTGCAATTACAGTACTATATCTTAATTTTAATTTATTTTGGCCGTTTGATTTTTTATACGGATTATTATCAGCACGGATGATTACTTGGCAGATTAACAGCCTTCCAAACTATGAATAAATAAGTATGAGATTCCATAGTTATAAAGTCGGCCGCGTGGTAAAGCTTTGGCTTATCACCCTGGAGGATCCAGGTTCAAATCCGGGTCCCACACCTCCAGTTTTTCACTATGGATCGACGCCCGGCCCATTGAATCCCATTCTTTAATCATCTGGTTGATCCCATAATGGATGTTTGCCAGCCTGTGATGGGCTCTATAAGTAGCCGCCGCTAGATAAAGAATATTCCATGAGGATATGGCGGGTTTAATCTAACTGACCTAGCCTAACTATTTTTATAAAACAGCGTAACACTCTTTTAAAAAATCCCAATTTAAAGGAATTTGTTTAAAGTTCAAAATATTTTGTTAAATTATTGTGGAAAGTTGATGTATGTAATATGTTTTATCGTTAACTAAATGGCAGAATACATTATCATTTTTCGATTGATTTGCCATTTTACAACGCAACATAAGAAGATCCGATTAGGTTAGGTGAGTTTAGTTAACTCGCCTTATCGCACCACGGATATTCTGTATCTGGAGGCGGTCACTTATAAAGCCCATCACAGGCTGGCCAACACTCATGATAAGGTCAATCGAATAGTTGAATAATGGGGTTCAACAAGCTGGGCTCAGAATCTCCTGAAAAACTGAAGGTATGAGACTAGGACTAATTTAAATATAGGCCTATATCTATATGTTACGGCAAATTCTCGATGTCTAGCCAATTCGCGAACTGGTAGCCACTTCTAGATTTGGCCCCGAAATATACGAGAATTTACGAATATTTCGGTCTTTGGCCGGCTAATTCGCGATGTGCCCAACAATCAATGGTCAATTCGAGAATTGTCCAAAAAAAGACAATAGATCTGATTAGCAATAGGTGTTAAAAAATGAACAAACTATGGCTTGTAAACAATTTTTACAGTGTTTTTTGCAAGTTTAATTTAAAAAAATAATACATTCATATATATATGTATATATATATCAGTGTATTATATATGAGTGATTACCATCCATTAAATACAAATAACTGTGATTAAATATTACTCAGATAGCGCCTGCACTATTACTACTGCTATATTAATATAGTAATAAGATATACAAAAATGGATTATTATTTTTTCTAGTTTCTGAAACAACTTATTTTAAGCAAATACTAGATTCATAAATGTTAACATTAAAGAATCCTGTATAAATAAATATACAGGCTAATATTCCAAGCCTGTACTTTAGCATTTCAGATATGGAGCACAAATACGATAGATGAGCAAAAAATATTTCATCAGTGATAAATCTTCTAAATAATCAGTTTATCCCGTCATTTATGACGATTAATTTTATTAGCATTAATTATTTTTCATCCTCGAAGATTATTTTTAATTAGGAAATAATACTTTCCAAAACAATTTATATCTGAACTAGTAGAGCAATTAAAACATAAATTTTTCTCATCTTATTTAATGCTTTAATCACTGCCTCTCGTTAATGAAAAAGAATACAGCATTAATTGTAACAAAATATTTTAAAAACTAATATTTTCAATATATATTTTTAGACGTTTATCAATTATTCATTCCATATTTTCTGCAATAAATTGTATATTTGTATTATACAGTTTGCGTGTTGTTCAAATAAATGCATAGAGAGATCACATAAATGTTGCAAATTTTTTTATCATAAATTTTTAAAAAGTTTATCAAACAAATTTGTACAAGTTTATCGTTGCAGAAATACGCTTATGTACATAAATCTGGTTAAATATTATTCAAAAGCTTTAGCAATGCAAATAATCATCGAATATGTATTTATGTCACAAGATGTAGCATTTCTAAAAATATTTAAGTTTATAACCTAAAATTAAAATTTCAGATTAGGGATACTGTTTTTATATAATTATGTCAAATTCAGTACAGTATAATTATAAGAAAATATATAGTATATCAGTATTATAAATAATAATTATTTTTATTAATAAATATTAATAATTATTTATTATTGTGTTTCTTTGATGGTTTTAAGAAGCTTGTGTGTTTCCATTTAGATTCGATCCCCAGTTCCATATCATTCAGATTTTTTTAGATCCGGATCTATTAAAAGTACCTTTCTTTCGCATACGGACGAATCCATCATAAATTTTTATTAAATAGTCTATTTTTCATTTTCTTATTTTTCTGAGTCTATTTTTTTGTCAACAGATGACTCTACTTTCCATTCAGGAAGAACACTAAGTGGCGGAGCGAAACAAACCCTTCCACACGCTGCTTATCCTTGCGGAGGGGCCAGCCAGATTGGGAAAGACGGGATCGATGGGCCGGCCCCGGACCCCATGATAAATATTTTCAAGGGGTGGGATCTGAGACTTGAACCCGGGTCCTCTAGGCTTTCCCTCTGGAGGAGCGGGTTCGAGTCTCGGATCCACTCCTTGAAAATATTTATCATGGGGTCCGGACCTGGCCCGTTGATCCCATCCTCCACAATCCGGCTAACCCCTCCCCAGGAGTGGTGCTAGAAGAGCTTCTTTTGCCGCGCCACTTAGTGTTCTTCCTGAATGGAAAGTGGCGTCTTTCCATTCAGCCCTTTCAAAAGATGGCGCTAGAAGAGCTTCTTTCGCCCCGCCACTTAGTGTTCTTCCTGAATGGAAAGTGGCGTCTTTCCATTCAGCCCTTTCAAAAATATGGAGGTTGAATTCAAATGGAATCACAGCAAACTTTCTTGAAGTCATCAAGAAAATTTGTCGCTAAGCTTGGAGGGTGGCCGCAATATGACCATGATTGAATATAAATTTCAGCTTTACTTAATTAAATTATATATTTCATATAGAGATTTTATATCTCGGTATAAAAATGGTGAATTAATTCCCTCTTTACAAATCATTTGATGTTTTCTCTCAATGCAATTACTGTATTATCGAAATTTCAAGTTTATAAAATCTTATAGTTCAGTGTGTTCTCTGTTAGCATCGTCTTATGATTAAATCCAGAAAATCCATAGGCATTCTCTTATAAGTCAGTGTTACGTTCTAGTAATTTCTTTCAGGTATAAAATTTATATTATTTAGTAATTCTTGTTATCTAGTCATTACTACCGTATTTGCCGGCGTATAAGACGCACCCTCTTTTTATACACATTTTTGAAGGATAAAACTTTATTACTGATCATTATAATGAATTTACAGTATTTTAAATATAAAGTAATACAAACAGCAAATACTTTCTGCAAATACCCAATCTACCTGGGAAAGAACACCTTTTAATCTTCTTCGTCAAGACCCAGACACTCATCTCCAGAGTTAAATGAAGAGTCACTTGAAACCTCTTCTAAATCAGCATCTGAGTCCTCATACAACAAATTGTCCTCTGTACCATCCATTGCATTACTAATGCCACATTTCTTAAATGATTTAACCACTGTCTCTGTTTTCACAGCATCCCATGAAGCTTTGACCCATTCACAAACTTGAGAAATGCTAGGCCCAGCTGTGATCGTCGATGAAAGCGCATGCGCATTCATTGAACTCTACGTAACTAATATTCCCACACTCCGCAAGGAAACAAGAAAGAAATCGCATAACTCCGAATAGAGGAAATTTCCAGAAATGAATGTAATCAAAAACTGAGTATCGGCGTATAAGACGCACCCCGTTTTTCAGACCTATTTTCAAAGAAAAAAAGTGCGTCTTATACGCCGGCAAATACGAATTATAATGAAAAGCATTATTTAAGTGTAAATTTTAATTACACTTAAATCATGCTTTATATCTTAGAATTATAGGAAAAAAATTTTTTTCTAATTAAAAGACATCTTAAAATTTGCTGGTCATTACTATATTGTTTAATAATGGAATGAAATAAATGAAAAGCATTATTTAAGTGTAAATTTTAATTACACTTAAATCATGCTTTATATCTTAGAATTATAGGAAAAAAATTTTTTTCTAATTAAAAGACATCTTAAAATTTGTTGTTAAAATTTGTTTACATTAAGCAAGCATAAACGGATTATTTATTTATTTAATAAAAAGGATAGTGGACTGTACTCTGTGGTTTAGCCTCGAGAAGGATGAAGAATGAATTTATTAGGATATAGGAAACTTAAAATTTGTTTACACTAGGCAAGCATAAACGGATTATTTATTTATTTAATAAAAAGGATAGTGAGCTGTACTCTGTGGTTTAGCCTCGAGAAGGATGAAGAATGAATTTATTAGGATATAGGAAAGTTAAGAAAATGTTGAAAAGTTCCTACCAAAAGAAAATGTGCAGGTCACTAGTGAAAAAAGTCTTAGCCGTATTCAATTGAGCCGGATGGCCGAGTGGTAATGCGTTGGCGTGACCCGCAGGAGGATCCTGGTTCACGACCCGGTTTTGGTATCTCCTGAAAAGTTTTTTCGAGGTACTAGGCCCGTCCCGGTGATCCCCATCCGTCCCCCTCCATGGGTATGGGTCTGCCCGTGGTTGGAACTGGCTCCGCACCTTTTTTTATTTTTGCATATTTTACGCCTCCTTTTCATTACTAAGGGGGCGGGAGCAGTCCAACCACGGGCTGTACCCACACCCATGGAGGGGGGCCGGATGGTGAAGGACGGGGATTACCGGGCCGGTCCAGTACCCCGAAAAAATCCGGGACCAGACTCGGGACGCGAACCCGGGTCCTCCTGAGTAACACGCTAACGCTTTACCATTTGGCCATCCGGCCGCCAAGCCCTGAACCTTAGTAATCTCTATGATTGGAAAGGGGCGTAAAATATGCAAAAAAAATCTATATAGATAAGTATTGAGGTTCCCATGCCCGGTGATAATTTCAGACAAACAAATATTTGGAGTAAAATTTTTGTTGGCTAACTTATTCTTAATAGACGGTAAAAAATAAGCTAACGAGCAGATTCTATATAGCTTTTTTTCAACACATGACGCCACTTTCCATTCCGGAAGAGTATTTAAGTGGCGGGACGAAACAAGCCTTTCCACAGGCTGTCCACCCTGCGAAGGGATCAGCAGGGTGGACAGCCTGTGGATTGTGGAGGATGGGGATCAACGGCCTGGCCCGGACCTCATGATAAACATTTTGAAGGGATGAGACTCGAGACTCTAACCCGGTTCTCCAGAGTGGAAAGCCGAAGGACTGAACATGGCGCGTTCAATCCTGCCGACAATTCTGTATAGTTAGCGGTTTCAATCCCGGTAATTCAAATATCGGGATCTTGGCTGATTTTAGAGAATTCCGATCCCGGAATTAACTGGATTTTAATCCCAGGATTTTCGGATTGTTTTATAACATTCATCATAATATACATGAGTAATCATCATAATATACGTGTTAATAATTAATACGATTAAATTAATCGTGTTAATTTTAACAATAAACATAATAATTCATCGTTAAACTGACGAATTGAGGAAGCGCAACAAAAATTTTCTCTCGGAATGCTAAAAGTTCTAGAGCCGGTACTAGTTACAACGTAACTTAAGTAAAATTCCTATGATCAGAAGTATCAAATTCATTCTAAAATAATATTCGAAAGAATAAGATATAAACTGCATAACCTAAAATAAATATTTGAAATTGATATTTTTCTTAACCAAATATTAATTATCAGATTTATTTTTTAAATGGCATGAGACTATTAATGTTATAAACGTTAAAATAAAGCGGTCGGATTGGCCGCATGGAAACGCTTGAGCTTTCCACTCTGGAGGACCCGGGTTCGAGTCTCGAGTCCCACCCCTTATATCCCCGATTTTGAAACTTTTCGGGGACCGGCCCGAAAAGTCGAACGAATATCATGGGGTCCGGGCCTGGCCCGTCGATCCCCGTCCTCTGCAATCCGGCTGACCCCTCCACAAGAGTAGGCAGCCTGTGGAAAGGCCTGTTTTTCCTCCCGCCACACAGTAATTCTGTCAGAATAAAGTCACTGTAAGGAGTATAGAGTGACTTTATAACAGAATGGAGTGTGACGTCATCTGTTGCCAAAAGAAAAAAACGTTAAAATAACTTTGTTAATGTATTTTTTTTTTTTTTTGATCCCTAGAAATTTACAATCATCAAAATATCGCGTAAAATATTACTTCAGTAGCTATTTTATTATTACGCCATTATTCAGTTTAATAAAGGTGTATGTTTACCATCGATGATGTTTTCTTTTATATTTCAGAATCAAAAATTAAAAGCGTTATTGTGGTTAAATACATAATTAATATTTAGATTGTTAAAATGAAACTTATGTTGATATTTAAAAATATTTTACAACTCTTCTAAAATTACAAAAACTAGCTAAAAAATAAAAGTATAATAATAAACTTTTATAATGCAGTTTAATGTATTTTTCCACTCAAAGTTCTTCAGTTATGCGCTCTAGATATTTTTTGTTCCACGTAACATGTTCTCGCTCTATTTCTTCCCCAACAGAGTTTATTAGGTATATTATTTAAAAATTCCATTTCTCCGGAGAATAAAATGACTGGATATGAACTAATAAATTAATTATATTAGATTTTAAAAAATATTGTATTAAATTAAAAATCTAGTAGTCCTGGAAATGCATAAACTATAAATGTTAATATTGCAAAATTGTGTACAGAATACGGTACATACTACCTGTATATATCTTTCTTCATACTGTGAATTACAACCTTTCCGGTTATTTCACAAAAGAATTAATTTAATTTTTGCAGCTAGTTATCCATATTAACTTCATTTTTGTATATATCTTTAACAGCAACAATTGCAGAAATATGACATTTAACTATTATGAAATTTTTCGTAATGTCATAATAGTTTAAGTTGCAAAAACGATTTTTTTTTTAAATATATTTATTCTAATAATGCATCACAAAACTGGTCTAGTTCATGATTAATTAATAGTCAAAATTAATTTCACTGAATTTTTCTAATTATTTTTCTGTAACTTTTAGTGTAAACTAGTATTGCCTAAAAAGATCGGTTTTGATTGGACATAATACGCATTAATTAGATGGCATAATTTTTATCAGGAAAAATTAGTTTGGTATGATAAAAATCTGTTGCCTGCAAGGTTGCTTGTATATTATGTAGTGTTGATAGCAAGGTTGATAGTGACATTACAGTATAATTCAGCGCATGCGTTGAAATATTTGTTTTAAAGGGCAAGCAGCAATGGCAGCTGAAGAAAATAACGTAAATGCAAAAGCAGACGAAACTCGAATTTTATATTACAGCCCTAATTCGTATTATTCACAGAAGGTAAAATATATAACGAAGAAACGATTATTATTATTATTATTTAAAATAAGTCCTAATATAATTAATTTACAATCACGCATTTGGTATCGATGTAATATGTCATTTAATTAGAGTAATTTTTTTTATATAAAAACGAAATTTTTTTTATCTGTTTACGTATTTTTATTTTTTTTTTGCTTTATTAAAATAATTATGGCAATCATTAAATATTATAATTTCATATAAAAGTAAAATAATTAATTAAAATCAGATTATTTAAATTTTGATAAATAATTGGAATAAATTCTAACAAAACAATAATTATGTAAATTTTTAAATTCTAAAGCATTTAACGTAATTAAATAGAAAATTATCACGCCACCCAGGGAATTAATGGTATATCTAATTAATTAATCTTACAGAATGGTGTTGAAAAATTCATTCATAATAATTTATTGTAGTAGTAATCATATAGTTACTACACACGTGGAACACAATTTATTAATATATATTTAGAAATATGATTATGTATTCAAATAAACATTTATCTTTTCAGTCACATGCTATCTACCATATATCATGTGGATTATTGTCAATGCATGTATATATTTTAATAAATATTCACTTATGTATCTATCAAACTCTGAATATTCAATATGATTTTAAAACATATTACAATAAAATGAGAAAAATGCACATCTTGTGTCTGCCAATACTTTTCGATAAAAATAAAAGTGAATAAAGAACTTTAAAGCCATCCTGTTATACTGACAAAATTGCACATAAAAAAACAAAGCTCTGAACAGGATAAAATATTTTACTAACAATCCTGTTTAGAGCTTTGTTTTTTGAGTGCAATAAAAGTAAATATATAAGATCAGTGCCTTCCATAGAAAAAGCAAGATCCGGGACAACAAATATTTTTGAGACCTTCAAAATTTAAAATAAAACTGTGGACAAGAAAATAAAAACAATGGAATTTAATATTTATTTTAATTATAACATTTTATTTATTTCACAGAAGCTTTGAATTTAACATTAGCAGTGGTATAATGTACAGTGATAGCAAATACTAAAATTCCAACAGTATAAAAATATACAAATATATTTTTTCTTACATATTCAGTTATAAATTTAGACCCCTAAAATCATGAGGCCCAGAGCAGCTGCTCCTCTTGCCCCCCTCTGATGGTCACTGTATAAAATACATTAATTTATTAACTATTCAAATTCATCCAAATTTAATTTGCTAATAATGGAATAATCATTTAAGGATAATTATAGATAATCAATAAATTCCAATGCTCAATAACTATGTACTTATATTGTCAGTCAGTGTAAAGAATTTTAATTTAATAATTTCAATATGATTATTCAAATAATTATGAATTGATTATTACTAAAAACTTAAAAAATTAAAAAAAAAATTGTTTCTTGGAATAATAATCTTTGATAAACATCTCAGTATAGGTATTCCATAGTTTTTGTAAATAATAAAATTAAGGTATTTTTACTTAAACTGGGTGTAAGTTGGAAAAATAAGCTTTTAATAAAACTTTTGAATCAAAAATTTTCAGTTTTAATTGGAATTCTGTCATTGCTTCTTCACTACATTAAGGCAATCATATTGTTTCTTGACTGAAAGAGTATGCTACATGGAATGATATCATCCAGTAATATGATAGCTAAAGTCAACATACAATATATATTGTACAATATTAAATAAACTAAGTAATTTGAACTTTTAAATATATAAGCCAATATTTGTACCTGTTACTTGCAAATACAATATGTTTATTCAGTATTGCAAAAAAATTTTTGGAAAACATTTTATATAAAATCTTCATTTCTCTGATCTTTTTAATCTAATTGTTAATGTGATCTATTTATTCTTCAAATATTTATTATATAATTAAAAACATTTATTAAATCTTTTAATAAATTCTATAATAAATATAATGTAATAATTTAAAATAATCAAGAACTTTAATAATAATTTTAATGAAAATAAATTCAAGCTAATATAAAAAATAACATAACCAATCATTTAGCTTATTTCATATATCTCCTCTTACAATTGATTTTGTTTGTTTATATATTTATGTATAGTATATTATTTACAGTTCTTAGAGAAAACATTTCAGAGATATCTTTATCTTAATTAAATAATTATCAAAATTGGTAATATAAATAATGGATAAGAGTCCCATGAATTTATATAGACATTCTAACTCACAAAAGAAAAGTTTATTTCTCAACTTTTCTATTACTGCAACAATAACATAAAAGACACTACATACTTAACACCTACAATAACTTTAAAGACACTAAATATTTTGTGACACACTATAACACTGCACACTAAAGTCACTATTTTGTGTTGAGAGAACACTGTATTATATATAGTGTGTTCTGAAAATTATGATAGACACACATTCAAAACTTTGGTCATAATATGAATCTGCCATAACTGACCACAATATCCCATAGGAGCATGCTATAAATGATATTAGGTTTTCCAACCCCCAAAACTCAAAATATTCAATGTTTTTAAAAAATAATCACAATAATGTTGAATAAATTGAGGAAAATGTATATCTTGTACCTGCCAACACTTTTATAGATAAAAATAAAGCAAATACTAAGTAAAAACAAAAATGAAATGTACAAGGTTGTTCAATAAGTTCGCGGAGCGCCATCTATTAGTCAAAATTAGAACTAAGGATCACATAGTACTCCTGAACAATTGAGACTTACTAAATTAATCAGCACAAACATTATAAAAGTAGGAAACTCACGTAAAGGATATTTACCTGGAATTAAATTAACGTCTCATTTCCAACAGAGATCCACATGGAAATTGACTGCTGGAACTCCCTTGGTATTTCCTTTGTTAGCAGACATCTTGAATAGAACAGAGGTCAACCTTATTCAGATTTACAAAAATACTACCACAGAGGTTGACCAAGTACAACGATCACCCATCGATATATGCTTAGAGATAACCGAAATCACCTGACGCGATATAAATTCACATATTGATAAACTTAATCAATCATTATCACCACAATATCCAAGCGAAACACGACACTATCACAAAGAAATAATGTTGGGAATATCAGGGTCACTTCTTACAATTGCCATTGTTCTGATTTGTCTCTTTAGAGGGCATGTGCATGAGATATGCAGACATCACGCCAATGATCATGGGACAGAGATGATGACCTCTTTGTCACCTGAGGCAATAGATGCCACATGCTCAGCTTTCCCATGTTTTTCTAAGAATACAACCGAAACAGCGACAACAGAACTGCAACAGGAAAGGGTAGAAGGGATTCAATTACTTCCCCCGGTACTAACACAACCACAGAGGGATGGGTAGAACTTCGCTTGTCTCCCGATCTTCAACTCGTACTGGAAAAACCCTTATGCATATAATTGCATGTTATTGACTCAATTAAATATACAAATTATATATATCAAAATATATAAGCTATGTATCAGCCGTCGGAAACCCAAATGCATTGGTGTGCCACAAAACAGATAATTAAAACTACTGCACATTAAGCATGCTATTATTATCATTATTTTTACTAATAAACATATTGATATATTTTATACTTATGCATGGTTTGGACTATTTCCTTTAATATGTGACACACCCACGAGGAAGAGTTAATAGGTCATAAATAAGAAAATTTTTTTTCTTGCTTCAGCTATAAACAGAAATAATCACATAGTTAAGGTTAAAGGATGTCAGTTGCGAAGTCTTTGAGCTATTACAAATCTTCTCGATATTCACACAGTTCCTAGGGGGCAACAACCTTGAGATACATTAATCGGTAAACTCCTCACTGAGGGAAACGTATCCTTCCCTCAACTTGCACATCCTTCTCGACATTAACACAGTTCCTAGGGGGCAACGACCTTGAGATACATTAATCGGTAAACTCCTCACTGAGGGAAACGTATCCTTCCCTCAACTCATAGTTTTACTTTATCCGACACCAACAAAAGTCGGTTCGTATCTGCACATTATTGGAGAGAGAGTAATTTATCTAATTATGTATTGGAGCAGGGGTGAGCAACCTTTTTAATCAATGGGCCAATTTAAATTTTAAAATTTTTTTGCGGGCCGCACATAAAGTAACACTCATTAATAATTTACAAAACTTTATTTATAATAAATATTAGAATAAAAAAATATAAAATTTAAAAAAAGTAAAGATTTCATATACAAATTTTAATGCAAAATAAAAACAAACAAGAAAAGAACAGAAAAACGAATTTTCTTGAAATTTTTAATGAGAAATTTGGCACTGTTTATTCGATACGAGCTGATCAATATCAGCCGGAATTGATGAGGTAGCTACACGTACGCAGCTTTCTAATCGTGCATCACTCAGTCTTGATCGGTGGTCATTTTTGATTAATTTCATGGTTGAAAATAATTGTTCGCAAACATACGTACTTCCGAACAGAGACATCATTTGCTTTGCATTTTTCGTCAAAAGCGGAAATTTCTCAGGGCTCACATAAGATTTATAAAAATTTTCGATGTTTACTGAGAAAAATACATTTTTTAAATCGGTATTATTCTGCATGTCAATCACTTCCATTTGAAAGTCTTCGGGAACTGTATCCACATCGATATTAAATGGCGAGGAAAACATTTTCATGGAAACCGCTGTCTTCTCAGCTTTGAACATTTGGAATCGTAATTGAAATTCGTTGATTAAAATGTCTATATATTGTGCGTATTTTTGAGAAGTAGTAACGTTTTCTTTTTCTAAATGTGGAAAGTGAGACACATTATTCTGCAAAAGATGCTGTTTCCACAATTTTAATTTGCGCTCAAAGCCCTGAATTTTATCATACAAATTGTGAATAAACTGTCCTTTGCCTTGAAGTTCCACATTAAGATCATTGAGATGCTGAGTCATGTCGATAAGAAACCCAAAATCGCACATCCATTCTTTATTACCAAAATGAGGAAAGGCATATCCCTTCATATCCAAGAACAATTGTATTTCGCTTTTTAAGTTGTATACTCTTTTTAGCATTGCACCTCTACTAAGCCAACGTACTTCGGTATTAAAAACCACGTCGCCATATTCAGTTTCTAAATCTTTCAGGAATTCTTTAAATTCACGGTGATTTAACGCGCGCGACTTTATAAAATTGATTAGTTTAATTATTGGTACTGTGACATTTGGCAAACTCAATCTTTTCGCACACAAATTTTCCTGGTGAATTATGCAGTGGTTAACGAATATTTCCCTTCCTGTGACCTTCTTAATGTCTTGAAATAGCCTTCCCGATACTCCTACCTCCATGCTTGACATTGCTCGTGCTCCATCTGTCGATATACCAATAATCTTTTCTAATGAAATTGAAAAATTTTCCAACACAGACTTTAGTTCATCGTACAGGTCTTTGCCGGTTGTAGTCCCTTGCATTGGAATCAGTGAACACAATTCTTCGGTAATATTAAATTTGGTGTCAATACCACGTAAAAATATAGCCAGTTGTGCTGTATCGCTAATATCGCAACTCTCATCAAGTGCCAAAGAACAGTATTCGAATTTTGCAATGCGTTCACGAAGCGTTGTTGCTATGTTCTCGGACAAGTCTTCAATTCTCCTTGCAATGGTGAATCTTGATAAACTAATGTTTGAAATAATATTTATTTTATCAGGAAATGCTATTTCTGCAACAGCAGTCAGACATTCTTTTATCATCTCTCCATCCGCAAAGGGTTTCATTTTTTTTGCCAGTATTTGACTGACAACAAAACTAGCCTTTACTGCCGTATTTGATAAAATAGCTTGATTTTTAAAAATGGCCTGTTGTTTTCCCAAGTTTTTCTCCATTTCATTAAACTTATCTATCCGGAGTTGTCCTGTTAAGTTTTTATATTGTTGTTCATGTTTTGTATCGTAATGCCTTTTTATGTTATATTCTTTTAATGTCGACACAGTCTCTGAGCATATTAAGCATACAGCTTTATCTTTGACGAAAGCGAAAAAATAATCAAATTTCCACTTTTCTTGGAAATGCCTGTGCTCATCCGCAACCTTCCGTTTTTTTGTTTGTTTTTCCGACATGCTATTATGGATTAAAAATTTGAAAGTTAAAAAAATTTGTAGGAAAACTTAATTTTGAATAAAAAAACTCTAATATTACCTTTTTGACAATAATATTGCACTCACGCCTTTCAAGAAACACAAGAATTGCAAAAATTGCCAGTTAACAGCTTACCAGTCTGACGGATTGTGTGACAGACGCAAACATAAACAAGCACAGACGCAGTGCTTTCGTATTGCATGTTTGAACAAGTCACCGACAAGTGAGTAACTAGTCACAAAAAATTGTTTCGGTTTAGTATGTTACCATTTTATTATAATTAATTTTATAACAATATATTGATGGGAGAAAGTCGATAAAATAAATTCAATTTTAGAAATGCTTTGGCGGGCTACATAAACATGTTTAACGGGCCATAAGCGGCCCCCAGGCCGCGTGTTGCTCATCCCTGTATTGGAGGATAAACCTCATATATTTATATATTTCTTTGATATGTATAATTATTATTATTGTAATATTATTAATATATTAATAGGGGTATTTCTCCACACCACCACTTAATGAGCTCTATGCACGTGTGCATCTTAAAATGAATCTACCTCAGTAGATCATTTTGGAATGAAGGGGGTGGTGTAGGGTCTCAGAGTTGGGCCTGCTGGAAAATGTCATTTCACACATGATCATAATTTAACTGGGTTGAAAAATTCGTAATAAACATCTGGTGAATGCATCTTTCTTCCAGCCGATCCGAGCTACTCCGTCCTCCACCATCAGAGAAATAATAATAAATACACTACAGTTTGGGGCTGCACAAAGGCTCGAATATCATGCAGGTGTTTGGAGGGGTTGGTGTAAAATATGTGACCAGGATCGTAGTAATTACTTCCCAGGAAAAAAGGGTGATATGTTTATTATTTTAATCAAGAGGGTGAGAGAGGACTGGGACAAATGGACAGTCAGTTGGTCCCCGATCGCCGAAGAAGTCAGTTGCTCCTCGAACTTCGAAAAGGATAGTAGGATCGCGATCGCTGTAGCAGACAGACAGGTCAAATACAATGCAGAGAACTCGTCTTGATTACCGAAGCAGAGAATCCGTCATCCAGATGAAAGTGTCCAACCTAAACCTTCGCTAGCTCTCCTGTTTCTCGTATCCTCATCAGCACCATTCAAGATATCAACCCCTTTCTCCAGGAGCATCCATCAGCCCTACACTCCCGGACGGCATCGTCCCATCAAGTACCAGCTGTTGGAGAAACCTGAGTGTAACCGAGGTATTTGTCCTCCAACAATGATTGTCGGGTCTATACATTGTAGCTATTGTCTCTCCAATAAAGGAAGATGTTTGTTGAGACAAACGTAGTCTCTGTGTCCGTCTATGTCGGAGGTATTTGTCTTCCAACAATGATTGTCGGGTCTATACATTGTAGCTATTCTCTCTCCAATAAAGGAAGATGTTTGTTGAGACAAACGTAGTCTCTGTGTCCGTCTATGTCTAAGGTCTCATTACCCATTCTTACACACGCCACAGACCGCAGGTAGGCTATCTGCCTGTTGAGTATCATTTTATTCTATCTTGCAGGCTCAGTTTGCTGTGTGGGCTTCACATTTCTGTTATATGTAATTATTCATAATGATTCATTATTATTCACTTTTCTAGAAAATTTAATATTATAACTTTAATTGAATCTGGGATGTAAAGTTTTTCTTATTTTATGTTTATAATCATTATTAATCAAAATACTAACCTTGCAATATTAGTACACGCCAATTCGATAGTTAAGTTAACTAGGTAAATTTTTATTTGATTCTAAAATAATTATGTTAATGAAAGTAATGTCAGAATTAGCAATGTTAACTTTCTATTATTGAATAATTATTTATCAATCCTCGTCTATTTAAATTAATTAAAATGGGAGTTATTTTACTCCTCATTGGTATTCCTTTAAAATGGAAGTGATTGCTGTTTGTATTTTATAAAAATATTTTAAGAATTTAGAATAATTTTTATAGAATGCCATGGGAGATTGGAGTGCTGAAAGATTAACAATCAGAGAATTTAATAATTTTACTAAATACGTAAGTTTAAAAATTTTATTTCTTCTATTAATTACATAAAAATTATGAAATACTGTATCAAGCTGTACTGAGCCGGATTAATCTAGTGCTGGGCCTGTAGCATATGTTAAGAAAGGAGCCCTATATTAAAAAAACAATAAAACAATACAAACTTAAATTAATTAAAATGGGAGTTATTTTACTCCTCATTGATATTCCTTTAAAACGGAAGTGATTGCTGTTTGTATTTTATAAAAATATTTTAAGAATTTAGAATAATTTTTATAGAATGCCATGGGAGATTGGAGTGCTGAAAGATTAACAATCAGAGAATTTAATAATTTTACTAAATACGTAAGTTTAAAAATTTTATTTCTTCTATTAATTACATAAAAATTATGAAATACTGTATCAAGCTGTACTGAGCCGGATTAAGCTAGTGATGGGCCTGTAGCATACGTTAAGAAAGGAGCCCTATATTAAAAAAACAATAAAACAATACAAATATGTATTTGAACACATACATTTTTAATTTTCATAGTAATTATCATTATCAAATGTAAATAAACAGTCAATATTATTTTAAAATATTGTTAAGTATGGCATAAATCTCAAGATCATTGGTTTAAAGGTCATATTAGATGAACAAGAAATTATGTACATATTTATTGGTGTGGGACTCGTAGCATATGATATTTTTGCTACTAAGAACACAGTCAATATTATTTTAAAATATTGTTAAGTATGGCATAAATATCAAGATCATTGGTTTAAAGGTCATATTAGATGAACGAGAAATTATGTACATATTTATTGGTGTGGGACTCGTAGCATATGATATTTTTGCTACTAAGTTAATCCGGCTCTGAATCTGTATATGATACAATAATTTAAGATGATTACTACCATCACTAACTTTGTTAATTTTGAATGAATTTATATAAAGTTTAATCTTATTGAAGAGTTGCTTTCCTCGATCGATTTCTGATAGAAATTTTATAAAATGTAGAAATTTTTTATTAGAATATATGATATGGTAAGAATCAATTAGACTAGCCTACCTTGTCGCGTCCAATCGCCCACCATCGCGGCCGAGATATGTAGTTAGAATCCAGCACCGCCTGAACGATAGTGTCGAAACTAACAGATTGCTTGAGAACGGAAATGCCGATATTTAGCCTGAGGACCGAAATGCGGTATTTTTTTTCGTTTTTCTTTTTTCTCTTGGCGAGCTGGTATAACTTTATATAATTTATATTATAGGTTATAGGTTATATATAATTATATGGTACTTTGGGATTATCCCGTCGACCTCTCAAATTTCCAAAATAAACATTCTAGAAATTTAAGACTACAAATTGTTAAAAGAGGTTATAGGTTAGTACTTATAGGCCCAAGCAGGCCGGATGGCCTGCAGTGACCTATGGGGGCAGCCTGGTAGGCCGGATGGCCTGCCGCTGCCTGTGTAGGCCTGGCGGTAGCCAGGCCGAGCAAACAAAGCCTTACTGGAAGCTTACTGGTACTTACTCGCAAAAATCTGTGTGAACCGAAATTTCGTTAATTTCATTTCGCTTCAACGATCCTTTCGTGTTGGAACATCAGTTCACATACAGATTTTTGCGAGTAAGTACCCAGTAAGGCTTTGTTTGCTCAGCCTGGCTACCGCCAGGCCTATGCAGGCAGCGGCAGGCCAGCTGGCCTGCCTGGCTGCCCCCCTCATGTTGGAACATCAGTTCACATACAGATTTTTGTGAGTAAGTACCCAGTAAGGCTTTGTTTGCTCGGCCTGGCTACCGCCAGGCCTATGCAGGGAGCAGCAGGCCAGATGGCCTGCCTGGCTACCCCCTATAGGCCACCGCAGGCCATCCGGCCTGCTTGGGCCTGTAAGTACTAACCTATAACCTCTTTTAATAATTTGTACAGTCTTAAATATTTAGAATGTATA
This sequence comes from Olivierus martensii, assembly GCA_000484575.1. Taxonomy (NCBI): domain Eukaryota; kingdom Metazoa; phylum Arthropoda; class Arachnida; order Scorpiones; family Buthidae; genus Olivierus; species Olivierus martensii. Next base: position 58,270 of record AYEL01078492.1, read on the forward strand.
TTTTGGAAATTTGAGAGGTCGATGGGATAATCCCAAAGTACTCCTATAATATAATTATCTAATTTTATATTTTGGAAATTTGAGAGGTCAATGGGATAATCCCAAAGTACTCCTATAATATAATTATCTAATTTATGCTAGCATTAGGCAATTATCTGCCCAGTGAGCGAGCGGCCCTTTTCTCCCCGGGGGGATTTTTTGGGCTCGCAAATATTGCGGATGCGGAAAAAAGCCCCCCTTTTTCGGTTTGTGTCCCTGGCTCACGCTAGATGCGGTATGTCAGCAAGCGACGCTGTCGCGCACAACACACGGCAGACAAACCCACCCAGCGCCACCAGAAAACGAGGCAAAGTCACTCGTCATGCTCAGTATGCACTCGCCGACGTAATTGAGAATTGCGCATGCGCCGTGGAAGCAGGCAGGTCGACGAGTCAAATACGACTTCCGAAGTTTTTCCAGCAGAACGAATGCATAGCATAATCCATATGGTAGTGGCCTATGGACTGAGAGGACCTGGCTTCGAATCTCATTGAAGACACAACAGAATTTATCAGATGACAAAAATCACTTGCTAGGCTGAGGAAAAGGAAGAAGGCAGCAGAGGAGAGTAGGAGAGAAAACCCCTAGAAAAAGGAACAAAAATAGAGAGAAAGGATTGCATTTTGCCTCCCGCCAGATAGCGCCACGGACTCTTCGCGAGCAGACCAGGAGCAACAGTGTGCAACTGGATGCGACAAGGTAGGCTAGTCTTATCGATATATCTCGATTTTCTGGAAACTAAAAATTTTAAGTGCTGCCAGATGGCGCCACGGACTCTTCGCGAGCAGACCAGGAGCGACAGTGTGCAACTGGATGCAACAAGGTAGGCTAGTCTTATCGATATATCTCGATTTTCTGGAAACTAAAAATTTAAAGTGCGGACCGAGAGGACCTGGCTTCGAATCCCATTGAAGACACAACAGAATTTATCAGATGACAAAAATCACTTGCTAGGCTGAGGAAAAGGAAGAAGGCAGCAGAGGAGAGTAGGAGAGAAAACCCCTAGAAAAAGGAACAAAAATAGAGAGAAAGGATTGCATTTTGCCTCCCGCCAGATAGCGCCACGGACTCTTCGCGAGCAGACCAGGAGCAACAGTGTGCAACTGGATGCGACAAGGTAGGCTAGTCTTATCGATATATCTCGATTTTCTGGAAACTAAAAATTTTAAGTGATATTGTTACTTGATTCAAAATTTTCGAGAGAGATTCATATCTTTCTAAATACAACAATATAATTTTTTGTAACTTCCTTTATTTCTACATACTAATCGATATTGCCAACTGCGATTAATTTTAATAAACAAAACATGAATTTTCATATTTATCATCAACAATACGTAAAACATATTATTTATATACCTTTTTTATTAGTGAATTATTTAGCTATTTATAACACTAAATTATTAAACAAATATATGATAAGGAATAGAATATCCTTATTATAACAGAGAATTTGTGTTGGATAAAACAGATTACTAATACAGATGGGACACTTCCTATATTTTCAATGGTAACTTTTGAAAATGACTAGCCATATAAAGAACCAATCATATTACTTCTTTAGAACGTAACATATGTAGTTATACAAAGAACCAATCTCATTGCTTAGAACGATTCTAACTCAGATGGCGCTATTAAAAGTTAAACGTCATCACCAACAAAGCCAATAAAAGAAGTCAGGATATGATATCACAAAAATAACTGTACTTCCTGTATAATCGTTATTATGACTACTACTTTACTTCTCGATTTATTTTCGACTTTAATAAGTTAAATGTATTTTTAAAAACAAAACGTTGATTTTTAATCATACTTTAGATTTTATACATTCGAATTATGTATAATACAAATTTGCAACTAATTTCTTTCCGAATTGTTAAACATTAATGGAACTTGTATTCATATATTTATATTCTATTTTCTAACATCAGAAAACAACGTTTAATATATTAATATAATTTTATTGAAAAATGATATTTGTACAAACTGAAGTTATATATCAAAAAATATGTTAGTGATATTAAATAACAATAATGAAAACATTTCAAAATAACTAATATACAGTACGTTTACTAAGCCTAAGCGGATGAGTTCTCTC
>AYEL01078493.1:0-14939 GCA_000484575.1 Olivierus martensii
AATTTAAATAGTTTTAATATATTTTGATATAAATTTGAAAGAAACAAGCTGATTATATTCTAAAAGTTAAATTAATTTATCTTTCTAATATAATAGTTTAATTAAGCATATATTTTTATAATAATGATTTCTCTTCTTTAATAGTCTGTAACTGGCGCAAATCATTTAGTAGAAAATTGAGGTATTTTATATTCTATATAATGCATTGCAAACTTTTGTAATGACTGTTGATGTAGTAGGCTGGCTAATATCAACAGGGTATACCCATATCAACATCATCTCTTTTAACAGCCCGAAAGCTACCGTTGCTAAAAAATCTCAATGACTATAATAGTTGTTTTTCTACATTTATGGCATACGAACGCTTTGTTTTTCTCTGTATATAGGGTGAAAGTTCTATAAATTCAAAAATCTCCAATCTACAATACAATACCTTTTTGAAATAACTAAAGTTAGCTTCGATCCACGAGCTACGATCAAACGTCTTAAGGAACACAAGATGGCTACTAGAAACCAAAGCTGCTTGTGGGAAACAGATTACTATTAATATTATTATTCAATATAGTTCTATATTTTGAAATAATAAAATATCTTTATTCAATATAATTCTATATTTTAAAATAACAAACTATCCATTATTATTATGGCTTTGGAAACATTAATACTAGTCAATGTCTTGAAAAATTATAAAACTTTTACATTCGAGAAAAAATACACTAAACCACCTAACTGAGGACACGCTGTAGTACTGAAATTTCCTTGTTTTTAGCTAAGTGTCCCACGTGTATTAGTAATCTGTGTTGGATAATTTATTTATTATTTTTCTTGAATGGCAACACTATAGGTTTCAGTTGCAGTTGGCAACAGGAGAGCTTCCTGTACTGTGTGGATTGGCGCCTTTTTCAAGTGTATGTCTAGCTTGGTGTCTAATTTGTGAGAGCCAGAAACTTTCTAAATAAATTTTGAGAACAATTTTATATAGTCCGCTTGATTCTATATTGGAAAAGAAGTTTGTATAATTTGTAATATACAATTGATAATTACTATCATTAGAATAATTGAATTTACTTAATTACTATAGTTTGCTTTACTATTTTTTCTTTCAACTCGTTTTCTCTTAAATGAATCCGTAGCAATTTAAAAACGGATAAAGTGCTAAATATTTTTAAGTTCTAAAATTCTGAATTTTCTGAGACTTATGTAAAAATCCTGTAAAATTGCACTCGATATCATATGCCAGTCAAGCAAAATCTGGGACCGGATTCACAAAGTGTGTCGTTATTTACGACGTCGCGTCATTAAGTATAACATCTTAACGACTTATCGTAAATGCTATTCACAAAACGTGTCGCAAGCTATTTGACAATTAGCGACCAAATTTTTGTCGTCTTGTTTCGAGAGTGTGGAAATGACATCAACGTTTCCAACAATATAACCAATAAGAAAGTAAGTGACGTCTGTATTCTGACAAGTGAGTAAAAATGGAAAACTAGAAGGAAAAAGAACAGCTTTTTACTCCTGCAGAATAAATGTTTTTTTTATAAATAATTTAAATAGTTTTAATATATTTTGATATAAATTTGAAAGAAACGAGAATATAACCAATAAGAAAGTAACTGACGTCTGTAATCTGACAAGTGAGTAAAAATGGAGAACTACTGTAGAAGGAAAAAGAACAGCTTTTTACTCCTGCAGAATAAATATTTTTTTATAAATAATTTAAATAGTTTTAATATATTTTGATATAAATTTGAAAGAAACAAGCTGATTATATTCTAAAAGTTAAATTAATTTATCTTTCTAATATAATAGTTTAATTAAGCATATATTTTTATAATAATGATTTCTCTTCTTTAATAGTCTGTAACTGGCGCAAATCATTTAGTAGAAAATTGAGGTATTTTATATTCTATATAATGCATTGCAAACTTTTGTAATGACTGTTGATGTAGTAGGCTGGCTAATATCAACAGGGTATACCCATATCAACATCATCTCTTTTAACAGCCCGAAAGCTACCGTTGCTAAAAAATCTCAATGACTATATACGAACGCTTTGTTTTTCTCTGTATATAGGGTGAAAGTTCTATAAATTCAAAAATCGCATCTTTAGATAGTCTAAAGAAATGAATAAGTTCGGTAACTAAAATATCATTAACACTGAGTTGAGGTAATCGATATAGGGCCTTATGCATAAAATTAACAGAGTTGCAGAATTACCGGATCTTGTTGACGTTAGAAGTTACTGATGCCAACCACAAACTATTAATACCGTATGTATAAAGGCAAAGAGGTAGTTCCGTAAGTTTTGACGTCATTCGAGTAAGCTATTCTTTTAAGTGACTGTATTCCCACCGAATTAAAATTTACACCAATAAGCAGGATATTTTCATTTTCACATCATCCAATAGGAAAGACACTATTTTTTAGTTTTAAAATTGTAAATTTTCAAAATGGAGACAGAAAGCTTATAAGACCAAATTTTACTAATTTATGAATATAATATATGGTGTCTTATAGTTATTATATACTTGTTATTTCATACTGATATAAAAACAATCACTATTCTGTTTTGTAGTTTTGCATTCAGAATAGTAGAATTTTTTAGGAAAGAAAATAAATACATGAGTCAATTATAAAATCATACCTGCATTTCCACATATAAACTATGATTTCTTTTCGTTTTATGTTCAAGGGCCTCACATAAGTCATCACAAAGATACTTATAAAATCATACCTGCATTTCCACAGATAAACTATGATTTCTTTTCGTTTTATGTTCAAGGGTCTCACATAATTCATCACAAAGATAGACAACATTTTCTTTTGTCATTTCTATATTTTCTAATAAAATCGTCTGGAGGTGCTTCGAACGGATTATTTCTATCTCAAAAGACTCTTTGTCTTCGAATACTTCGTTGAATTATAATATTATCGAGTAACAACGTTGTCATTATGTTTAATTTTAATAAAAATTTAAAACACAGAGAACTGTGCTGAATTTTCGCTATTTTACAACATGAGCAGTACTCGAACCGAGAATTTGTCGTCATCTGCGCATCCGCCATATTCCTGCAGTGTTGCGGGTGCTTCGGATCACTTGCAAACTTATCCAAAGGTTTCGTCACAGTGTCTGTGATCACGTGATCGGTAAAAATTTTATGCATTTGACAACTGGTAAATGACGTAACTTATCAGACTTGCAACTATACCGAGCGGGAACTGTTTTATGCATGCGGCCCATATTCGATATTAAATCTGACCTTCATCGACTAAGAGAAAAAAATAATCTTCCGCCATCTTAAAATTGATGTTAACGACACGGTCTTGGCGTCGTTGGAACTGTTTTATGCATGCGGCCCATATTCGATAATAAATCTGACCTTCATCGACTAAGAGAAAAAATAATCTTCCGCCATCTTAAAATTGATGTTAACGACACGGTCTTGGCGTCGTTGGATAACGACGCCGATTAACGTCATTACTGATTGCGACAAGTTCTGTAAATACGGACAACCGTCGTTCCTAGCCATAACGACGATATTTCGTCATTAATAACGACACTTTTGTGAATCTGGGTCCTGTACAGATATACTTCGATATTGCAGTGGTTTCATTCCCGACCACCACTGTAAAGAGAATATCTCTGTGGTCCTGTACAGGTATACTTCGATATTGCAGTGGTTTCATTCCCGACCACCACTGTAAAGAGAATATCTCTGTATAGCGAATCATTAGCTCTGTACAGCTTTTTCATTTGCTATACTCCGTTCACGATAAAGAACAAAGCCGACGTACTCCATTCACAGATGTGTGTGCTCCACCGACAAAATAATCCAGCGTGATTTTTTCGCCTTGGAACAGCAAATTGTACGAAAGTAAAATGAAACGAATTGTTTTCTGTTAACTATCTTCAGATTTGAATTATTTCAATTTAATCTGGATATATTCCGAGAAAATAGATGAAATAAAACATTAATACAAATACGTCAATAAATTCTTAACACTGATAAATTAAAAAATGATGCATAATATATAATATAAAAATATTTATTGTTATAATTTTAAAATATAAGGTATCTGTTGTTGACACTGTAAAATCTGTAATACCACAAATAGTTTGGAATTGGTCGAAAGTGGATCACGTGTTATTGTGGCGGAGTGATAAATCACTTTCTTTGGGTACGTCGGCTTTGTTCTTTATCCTGAACAGACTATAATACCTATAAAAGCATAAAAATGTATTTACGTCCAGTAGCGTCGCGGCCGAGATAGTTTTAGATCACTTGGTTCTTTAACATAACTGAATTGTCTATTCGAATTTTATACATCAGTCGGTGGGCGACGAATCTTCAATTCTCTAATGCAGGGAAGCACAGTATCATTCAAAGAGGAATTGTTTGGAACTTTATCATTGTATTTGTCTATCCAAAAAAATAAAGGTTTTCATTTATGGGTTTTTTGTTTTTTTGTAAGAAATTTCACACAAAACGATGTTGTCTTTGCAGGAAAGCACTTAGTTTGTGTCACCGATCTGAAAGATCGGTGACACAAACTAAGTGAAGTTTTATATCTGAAAGATCACTGTCATCTGTGCGTATATGTCTGATAAGGCTAATTGAAAAAAAACTAGTGACTGTTTTCTATTAGTTTTAAAAACTAATAGAAAAAAATTAGTGCAATTACACTAATTTGATTTTAATGAAATATATCATACTATATGACAATAGCTACGAAGCGACAATTACTTCCTATTATCTCATAACATATCATTCTCATTTTCATTTTAGTTAAGAGCATTGAGGGCCACAAAAAATCATGTCGAGGGCCGCCGCATGCGGCCCTCGACGTGATTTGCGTGGCGGGCCGCCAGTTTGACATCCCTGGTATACAGGTACTCCTCACTTAACGACTGGATTTCGTTTTCACGACTCAGTCGTAGAACAAATTGGTCTATAAGCGAAAAACTTGTTCCTATATTAAAATATTGGAAACAAATTTCAAATTAAAAATTTATGTCTTAATTATGCACAAAATACAGTATTTTTCTTGAGTTTTTTTGGAACTACGAGTGCGGGGAAATTACAAACAAAAGTCGTAAGCGATGCATATGAGCAAAAACCGAATATTCCATTAAAAAAAATAGTCTTAAGCTTGGACGTAAGTTCGAGCAGTCGTTAAACAGGTAGGTCGTTAAGTGAGGAGTACCTGTATTAAAGTGCAGAGGATGGTCGACAAGTGGTTTACTTTGGCATTTACTAATTAAGCATAATTTTTCAAAAGCGACTCAATCTGGTTTGTCATCTTTAGGAAATACTGAAATAAATAAGAGAAAGCTAGACAGTGATAATAGTATCGCAAGTACTTCTTCTCAACAAAAAAAGCCATTGTTATCATATTTTCTTAAAGCAGAGAAGAAACATTAGAAGAAATAGTAAACTTGTTTGTATAGATGGATTTACAGTAAATGCAATAACAAAGAGTGACTTTATAAGACAGTGCTTACATGACAAAGGTTATTCATTTCCCTCAAACCCTAGTGATGTTATGGAACTTATCTATAAACAATATGATTTGGTTAAAGTTTGGGTTAAAAATGATATTTTATCAAAGTTAGAGGCAGGACTATGATGTAGTTTGACGCTTGATGAATATACATCGCTTAAAAATAGGCGATACTTGAATTTAAACATTCATTTTAATGAAGGTAAATTCTTTAATTTAGGGATGGTAAGAATTCGGGTTAAACATGATATTTTATCAAAGTTAGAGGCAGGACTATGATGTAGTTTGATGCTTGATGAATATACATTGCTTAAAAATAGGCGATAATTGAATTTAAACATTCATTTTAATGAAGGTAAATTCTTTAATTTAGGGATGGTAAGAATTAATGGGTCTTTTTCAGCAGAAAACTGTGCTGAAGCAGTACAAGCTAAACTAACAGAATTCAAAATCACAATTGGAAAGCCACATAGTTGCGTGTGTTACTGATGGTGCTAGTAAGATGGTTAAGTTTGGAAAAATAATTAGTTGTGAGTATCACTTATGCTATTCACATGTCATACACCTGGCCGTGTGTGATGTTCTTTATAAGAAAAGAGTGGATTTGGGTGAAAGCAACCATGTGTTATTTTAAGTCACACAATCAACGAAATATTATGTATAGTTTTGAAAATGCACTTTCAGATAATATTTTTCTGATGTGATATAATTTTTACAGTGATTCGATAATAATGTTTTTAACATAAAAAAATAATAATGATAATTATAATAGTAAACATTTTTTTATTTTACTGTATTTATGTCTGTGAAATAGATAATTTAAAAAATTGTACATTCACACATGGACTACCACTTAACTAATAAAAATTTAGAATTGTTAAATTTTGTTAAATCAATCAATACAATTGATTGATTTAACAAAATAATACAATCAATACGCATCCAATTAAAAATTCTTTGTTTATTTTTGATTATGTTGCTTTGTAGCAGATAATTACATTAGATTTAGAATTTGAAGATGGTATAGCATCAGATGCAATGTTTCAAATTACTTATACAGAAGAAAATTTTATAATTAATATAAATGAAACTCTAAAAACAGGTAAGAGGTATTGTAAAATTATTCAGGAAGTCACCTCTCAAGAATGATTTTTTGCAAAATTATGTTAAAGCAGAGTTTGGTTGTGAAAAGATGGTTATTTTAGATACCAACAAATCTGTGCATCCCTGCTTTAATTTATAATTTTTGGGGTGAATCTTTAAAACTCCGCCCAAGAAGCCATATAGCTGACTGGCCAGTCCCAAGCCTGGATAAAGGAGGATGCTGGAATATTTTGTTGGCAATGCTTAAAAGATTTTTAGAGATAAAATCTGCAATTTCAAAAGCATTAATTGATATTAAGGAACAACAAACTTTGGCTAATGTAGAATTTGAAACTCTAACTGCAATCGTAACAGGCCTCAAGCCAGTAAAAATTCGCTTAGAAAAACTATGCAGTTGAAATGTGACTTTACTAATTGCCAAAGGAGTATTTGCTTTCATCATTGGGAGTTGAACCAACAAAACTCAGGTTATGCTAAGAAGATGAAATATTCTTTGGTTCAAAGAATTAATGAGAGACGCAATGTTAGTTTAGTTGGATTAATGCAATATCTAAATTTAGGGAGAACGTATGATGATACTGCTGCAGTTACTGTTGATCTTTTGGCTTTACCAAAAAAAAACTCTTTGATCCAACAAGCTAAAATAACTTTGACAAAACTTTTCTGTGAGGAATCAGAATTGCTATCCTTGTTGGATTGCTTGTTGGATCAAAGAGTTTTTTTTTGGTAAAGCCAAAAGATCAACAGTAACTGCAGCAGTATCATCATACGTTCTCCCTAAATTTAGATATTGCATTAATCCAACTAAACTAACATTGCGTCTCTCATTAATTCTTTGAACCAAAGAATATTTCATCTTCTTAGCATATCCTGAGTTTTGTTGGTTCTTCACACTCAGAAGAAGAGATCACGGGAAAATTGGAAGAGAGACCAATTACGTTGAACGAAAAATTAGAAAAAGCCATCCAATCAAAGACAAAGGTCCTACGTTGTTCAACTAGTCTAAGTTCTAGCTTGAGCAAGGTTGTGAAGCAAGAATTGCAGTTATTTGACTCAACAGGAAATCGATCATCTAGTATTATAAAACTGGGCCAGGCTTTGAAAACAATTCCTCCATCAGTTGGAGCAGAGAGAGCGTTTTCTGCTGCCAGTTGTTTATAACAAAACTAAGAACTAGGCTGAGTGATAGGAGTATTGATTGCTTGTGTTTCCTCAAATTGTACTTTAAGAATGAATGATGAATATTTTATTTGTATTTTGTAGTTCAAATTGTAAATTAGTCAGAGTAAAAATTTTGGAATTTATTAATATCCTTACTTTCTGTATTTGTTATTGATATTAATTATTAAATAATTATATTAAAACTACTTTTTTAGATTTTATTAAATTTTAATGCATTCCCGGGAATGGCTTTTATGTTCCTGGGATTTCCCAGTAATGAAAAAAGGCTGGGAAATCAGAAACCCTAGTGCCACCATCAGTTAAGTTAATAATAATTTTTTAAATTTGGTCTGTGACTGCACAATCTAGTAATTAATAATGATACTATAATTTAAATTAATTTCCCAAAATAAAATTTTGCTAATGCACCAGAATTGAACTGGGATCTTTTGGATAGCATCCCCAATATCTTACTAGTTAAACTACTATGGCATCAGGCAGAATTTTATTTTGTGAAGCTTATGTAATGATTAATTTAAAAAATTATTGGACTAGGCTGAACTAATGCTCCCAGGAGGATTATCTATGTCAGTGGTCTCAAACTCAAATTGTTTCACTGGCCGAATGCACAATTTGAAAGAAAATGAAGGGTCGACTATTTTTGAACAAAATTACAATGAAAGGAAAATATTTGTAATTTCTTTCATGTTTTTTACAATGATATTGAAATAACATTATAAAATTATGAGATTATAAAACAGTTTTAGTAACATTAAATTGCAATAATTTTCTGAATGTAACATGTATTTAAACAAGTAGTAAAACACCTTCGCAAGCCATACAAAATTGCTTTGCAAGCTGGATGTGGCCCACAGGCCACTAGTTTGAGAGCACTGATCTGTATAGCCACGAGCCCATATTGTGAGCCTGGGCAAACTGACTTGGCTCAAGTCAGATAATATATTATAAAGCAACCTAACCAAATTTAAAAATTAATTATTAATTCAATAGATGGTGGCACTATAGCCTTGATTTAATTAACAATTAAAATTGTAATTTAATTCTAAATTATTATGCTAGGAATTAATTTGATTTAGGATATTTTGTTGGTAGATATTCACTTACAAGAGGAGGCCACAACCTCCATCCAACCGATTTTGATCAGCTTTAACATATAGGTTGGGGACCATCGAAAAGTAACTGGAGTTCAAGGGTTTAGGTCAATATGCCTTCGTTTTTAAAAAAATCGAACTCAAATGTCATGACGCCAGATTGCAACACTTATATATCTAAAAAACTGCAATTATTTCAACGAAAGTGGTGGCGTAGCTTGGGTAAGGCAGTTTACTGCGAAACTGAAAGGTGTGAGTTTGAGTCTCTCTTGTGTATCTTTTTTTTTTTCAAGTGATTAAATTAAAATATTGTTAACAATAAAACTTCAGGTAAAATCACATCTTTTTTGTCGTACTTACGTTCGACAAAATCACTTTTCAATAATTGTTTGATTTCTTTTTTGCTTTATCTCACTCACTCATTTCACTCTATCATAATTCACAGTGCAACAGGTGATAACTGTCATAAAAACATTGAAAGCAAATGAACTTCCTGCACCAAGCACAATGGATAAAAGGAAATTTTGACACACACATCTCTCCTGCCCAATACTGTTTGGAAAACAAACTTGATTGACGTTCATGAATATACATCTCTGTGTAATCAATTTTGATGCATATCATGCGTAGGATAGCATCGCCTGGAATATTGGTGCTGACAACTGATTATATATTAGGCTCTGAATTGTTACGGTATCTGTTTGGTTATGAAACTCTCTCTGTGTTTCGAGAATTATATTGCAATTTTGAAATAAAGTTCTTTACTTGGTGGAAGAAATAAACATCACAGGGTTGACACGGGTGTGCATTTCAATGGTATAACTTTTACCGTGCAAGTCTGTTGGTTCTGATCGTTTGTGAACATAGTCATACACGACCATGTCAGTTTGTCCACTCCACGAATCCAATACTAAGTGGAATTTGTTATTTTCAACATAGGGTTTCAAAACATGTTGAAGATACAAATTGTAAATATTGATTTTAATTTCCCAGATTTGCAATCTTATGTCTTACAATTAGGTATTTTTGTCATTCTCTTCATTTGTTATCTAGCTATCATAGAATATGTTTTGTTTGCATTGAAAAGTTGTAAAAGAAAGAAAGTTATAAAAGTAGCTGAACGCAGATCTCGAAAGGTACTTTCGGAAAAATCTAATATTATATTATATATTACATATTACCCGATGCACTGTGAATTACGACAATTAGAGAGTGAGTGAGATAAAGCGAGAAAAAGATCAAATAATAATTGAAGAGTGATTTTGTCAAACATAAGTATGACAAAAAAGATGTGATTTTATCTGTAGTTTTATTGTTAGTAATATTTTAATTTATTCACTTGAAAAAAAAAAACATATGGAAGTGAGACTCGAACTCACAACTTTCAGTTTTACAGGAAACCGCCTTAACTGCTATGCCACTGCTTCAGTAGAAATAATTGCTATTTTTTAGGTATATAAGTGGTGCGATCCGGCGTCATGACATTTGGCTTCGATTTTTTTAGAAACGAAGTCATAGTGACCTAAAACCCTTGAACACCAGTTACTTTTGGATGGTCCCCAACCTATATGTTAAAGCTGATTGAAATTGGTTGGACGGAGGTTGTGGCCTCTCTTTGTTAGATTGTTTTATAGTATATTATAAAGTGATAAATTTTTTGTTTGTAAGATCAGTGAAAATTGCTTTGACCAATAAGAGAATTACAGTAAAACTTCGATCTAACGTTTTCCTTGATCTAACATTCTTTTTCTCCGGTTCCGGCAAAAAATAGGGGAAAACATTAAAATGTTTCAATCTAACATTTTTTGATCTAACGTTATCCTCTGTCTAACGTTCAAATTTTCTGGTCACTATATCACCAAACTAAATAATTTTCGATATGACATTTGACAGAATTATTATTACATCCTGTTCTCTCACACGTCGTCATAAGTTTTAATTTAATCATTTTAAATTTGAAACAATAATTAAAACTTAACTGTTTAGGAAATTGCACAAATATTAACCATGAAATTATGAACACCGTGTTAGTTTATTAATTACACTGTGAAATTACGAAAGGTATTGGGTTAATTGATGGACAAAACGATTTTATTTGATTTTGAATGTATTTTGCAACCGATTTCTTACGCAATGATGTTTATTCTAGTTAACGATTATCAAATCTATTTTTGTAAGAAATATGCATTTTAAAATCTTAACGAAATATGACACTGTAATGACATATATACAGTTTATTATATGAATTATTATTTATTACCTTTCTAGAAATTACATAAACTACATTGCTGAGATATGGAATAGATTTGATATTTTTTCTATTTATTTTATTAATCGATAAAATTTTTGGCATTATGGCTATTAGCTAGGAGGGCCGCATGCGGCCCAGGGTTTGCCCACCCCTACTTTACAGTATATTGAACAGAATAATTCCATCTACTATATTATTAAATGTCTTCATATAGACATTATAATGGCATTTTAATCTTATTTGACTAAATCAATATTGATGTATTTAAAGCAAGAACTTAACAGATTGCTATCTTTAAAACTGCAACTCTTCTAGCCTCATTGTAGTCAAAAATTTACTTTTAAATAAATTTTTGGTCACAATGAACCATAATAATAAACCATATAATAGCATTTGCAATTTTTTATCGGACGACTTTTGATATGCTTTTTGTGAAAGCTTATTATGTGATCATAATTGTATATTTATACATATTTTTGTTTAGATTCAGTTTTAATTTAATTTTGTGTGTACACACAAACACATACATAAGCATATATATAATACCATCAAACAAAAATAATCAAATATTTGAAGGTATTAACTGAAAACAAACAGCACTTTACAAGTTCAAATATTTTCAAATTAAAACTTTAATTTATAAGATATGTTTAAATGAAACTCTTTCCAAATGTGCCACATGATGAGTTGCCATTTCAGTTTTGGAACCCAGATGTTAAAGTGAAGCTGTATATGTTGCTCATGTGCAGTGTTTTTAAATTATGCACTTGCTAATTTAAAAGCACTGCAAATGTCATAGACAGAAAGGTTTTAACATCAGCAGAAATGGTTCAGCTTTTGTACAATATGCAAAAACTGATTGAGTCACTACTTCAGTTGTTGATCGTTGTAGGCTACAATTTGGGTTAAGTTGCTAATTTAAAAGCACTGCAAATGTCATAGACAGAAAGGTTTTGACATCAGCAGAAATGGTTCAGCTTTTGTACAATACGCAAAAACTGATTGAGTCACTACTTCAGTTGTTGATCGTTGTAGGCTACAATTTGGGTAAAAAAAACGATTTCATTTACTATACTTTGCTCTTAACTTTTATTAATACATTAAATAACGTAAAAAATATTAATGAAAAAAATTAGGATTGTAACTTTACTGACAATAACTGTATTATTAAGTAATAAGATGCGTTGCATACCGAAGTGTCGTTTAATACCATATTTAAAGGCATGAACTAGATTGTTGAAGTTGAGTGCGAATTATTTCAAAATGCCAACTACTACGTCTAAGAGTTCTAGGTTGCTAATCATTCATCATAGGAACAACGGGATGCCTGTGAAAGACATAGCGAATATATTACAAATAAGTAGGCAAACAGTTTACAACATTCTAAAGCAGCACGAAGAGAGGGGGGAGCGTATCACCTAAAAAATCACCAGGTCATCCACGATTGATCTTCTTAATAATATCGACGATAAATGCATGTAATGATAAGTGCTGAAGGCAGCAAAGTTATCAAAGCTAATAGGGTGCATCCCGCATGCATCCTTCATAATCTGGAATCTGTAAACATGTTAAAAGCACCTCTCTAAGCTATTCTATAACCATTACCTAGCGTATAATAATGTTTTACAGCAATATATTTCAATATTAAGAATTCGAAGAATAGCAAATTATAAAAAAAATTGTTTTTCAACTTCACCAAAGTTCTAGGCTTTGCCCATTAAATAATATGTTATGTATTATACAGTTTCATATTTTTATTATATGCAAATCTGAAAATACTTAAAATAAACGAACTTTTGAGTGTTTAATGTGTATTTTTTATCTTACAATTAAAAACAAATTTTATATGAAAAAATCATATCGAAATAAGATTTTTAAACTTAGAAATTTTCACTTCTATATTCACAGAACAAAAAACAAAACATACAATTATCTAAACTATAATGATAATAATTTCAATACTGAGTTTTTATAACTTGTAAAGAGCATAATAAAAAATAAAATTGTCTTCTGTGTTTAATAAAATGGAAAGTGAAAGAAGAATACAGATCGCATTACTCATGTCAAGTACGTCATAGAAATTCTCCCCTCTGTGAAATATTCCCGACCCCTATTTCTACCGCAATAAGAACAGTCTACTTCATTACAAGCTTCTGTGTGGAGATTTTCCAGACTTTACAATTGAAACTACTTCCTCTTATACAGCCCCTACAGTAGATATCAAAACCTTTCTGTCATAGACTGTACAATATATACAGCTTCATTTTAACATCTGGGTTCCAAACCTGAAAATGTCAACTCATCATGAGCCACATTTTGAATGGGTTTCATTTGAACATGCCATATAGAAACATTTTTGACTGGTCACCCAATTCTCTTTAGCTATTAGAACAAACTTTATAAAAGTAAAGTGCTGTGTTTGTTTTTAATTAACATTTTCAGCAGAGTTTTATAATTAACTATTACATGTGATGGTAATATTAGATATTAATACATAAGAACTAAATGCAGTAATTAAATTTATTCTAAAACAACAAAGTTTATAAAATCAAGAATAAATTTAGTTATTGCATTTAATGCTTGTGTATTAATATTTCTTATTGGATAGAAGAGTATGGATGAAGAATATGTGATGGTAAATTATGTCACAACCTTTACTATATTCTTGTTGAAATATAAATTCTATATAAAATATAAAAATTTATAAATTAATTTATATAACTACTGTATTAAAATTGTGAAAATTTCTCCCATATACAGGGTGCGCCAGCTAAATCCGGACAAATTTCAAATTGAATTTCCCGCCATATTTTACGTCAGCGTTACGATGTTGCTGACGTTTTAGTAAGCCAGACAGACGATGCATTTGAGGATAAGTACAAAATAGCTGATCAGTTAAGGTCGAGTGCAGAATATAATCAGAAAGCAGCGATAATCGAAGACCTTCGCGCTGGACATTCACCTTTTAAAATAATTCAGTTCTTTAACTATCCAAGATCAACAGTTTATGATGTTGCTGCTAGATATGCGACTTCAGAGAAGTCTGAAGAAGGTTCTGCCAACCCGGCAAGAAAGAGCCATTCCAGGGGAAGATCGTCAAGGACACCAGAAGTTGTCCAAAGAGCTCAAGAGCTCATCTCAGAGGACCCAGGGCAATCTCTTAGACAGTTGGCAAAAACATTGGGTGTGAGTGAGACCACAATGCGTCGAATTGCGGAAGAGGACCTATGGTACAAGTCCTACGTCATAAAAGTACGACAGATGTTGTCTGATGCCGCTAAAACAAAGAGCACAACTTGCTTCTGTGTTCAATGAAGAATGAAACTGCAGGATGCATCAGATTTTTTTCTGATGAGAAAATTTTTACTGTTGACTGCAGGATGAATCAGATTTTTTTCTGATGAGAAAATTTTTACTGTTGATGCGAAAATAAACCGGAGAAATGACCGTTGGCTTGCCTATGACCTTGAAGATGTCCCGTAATAGCTAGGACGAAGTTTCCGGCCAGTGTTCACATCCTACCTGTTGTTTCTGGTGAAGATGACGTCATGCCGCCGCACGTCTACCGTTGGCTTGCCTATGACCTTGAAGATGTCCCCGTAATAGCTAGGCTGGCTTGCCTATGACCTTGAAGATGTCCCCATAATAGCTAGGACGAAGTGCCAGTGTTCACGTCCTAGCTGCTGTTTCGGTGAAGGTGACGTCATGACATTGCATGTCTTTGGAAAGGGGGATACCGTAACAAAAAAGATTTACTTGCATGTTCTTACAACAATAGTGAAATCTTGGATGGAAACTGTGGCTTC
>AYEL01078494.1:0-19269 GCA_000484575.1 Olivierus martensii
AAATGAGAACTAATAAGAAGTGAATAATTAATTTATTTTACCAGTATTAAAAACTTTTAAATACATACATGAACATGTAATTGCTCTAACCGTCAGTATCATGTTCCGAAAATGATTCGTCACTCCCACTGTCACAGCTGACTTCGGAACTGGTGCCGGCATTGCCATTTTCCCACACGGTGTCGTCTTCCGTGCCATCCAATGCATTTGTTATGCAACATTTTTTAAAAGAATGTATTATAGTCTCTTTGGAAACTTTTTTCCAGGCAACAGATATCCATTCTGCAATTTTTGAAGCACTTGCCTTCTTGATTTTCCCGGAAGCAATTAAAGGGTGGTTATCCAAATGCAACCAGTTTTCGTACTCTCTTTTTACGTAGTCCTTAAATGGCTTATTAATGCTTACGTCAAGCGGCTGAAGCTGGCTTGTCATACCGCCTGGGATTATCACCAAATCGCAATTGTTTCATCTCAGTTTCTTTTTTTACAGAGTCCATCAAATGACCTTTAAACGAAATCCTCAAAATGTATGTCTTGAGGATTTCGAAGACCTCCTGGTCTTTTATTCCATATTGAATTAACCCAATCTTCCATAATTTTGGCGGTCATCCAACTGTTTTTCTGAGCACGTACGATTACGTCTTTGGGAAAATTTTCGTTTTTAGGCACTAATTTCCTGTTAAGAATCAAATACGGAGGTAATTTATGGCCGTCTGCTGTAACGCACAGCATTACAGTGATACGTTGTTTTTCGTATCCTGTACTCAAGATTTTCACCTCTTTCTCACCCTTTGAATTTACAGTATAATTCCGTGGCATATCAAACTGCAGGGGGGTTTCATCCCCATTTCCAATGTTCTTGAATTCATACAGATATCTTGTTCGTAAACCGATGATGTGGCATTGAAACTGCACGAGTTTATCTTCGAAATCTGCAGGAGGTTTTTGGCAGATTGAAGTTCTCCATCTCAAAGAAAATCCTTCCCTTCTCATAAATTTTTCACACCAGCCTCTTGATGCTTTAAAATTCTCGATTCTAAATTTATGAATGGCTTCTTTTGCCACTTTTGAACTCGTCTGGATGCCATTGCTGATATCTTTGATATGGCATTTTGGGATTAAAAAAAGCGTATACAAAAAAGTTTCTAAATACGTGCAGACAACGAAGTTCAGGTAGACTGAATACTGAAGATAAACTGCGGAATGTGATGAGTCATAGATGCAGGTGGCCAGAATGGACGATTACATTTTGCATTTCAAAGAGGTGGAAATTCAATTTCTTTCATCCAACGAATTTTCCACCTTCGATTCTAAGCCACATCCACTTTTCAGCAGCATTAACATTGGAAAAAAAAGTGCGGCTTAGATTCGAATAAATACGGTAATTTATTTTATATATGTATATTTAAAGTTTCAATAAAATATTTATTTTGGCAAATGATATTAATATATCGTTAACTAAAAATCAAAGCTCATGTAATTTATCGGTTTCAAATTTTTATTGAATTTTAAGTGCTAAAGTCAGGGATAGGCTTATACACGGGTTATGAATTTTTACAGATTTTCAAACTATGAAGTTGGGGGGTCGGCTTATATTCGAGTATATACAGTATTTAATAAAATTGATATGAACAATTTAAAAAAACTGTTATTGAGTCTTCATGTTTAGGTTGTTTATTATTGAAAATTATCCCTATTGGCATGCAAAGTGTTAGTACCTATTAAAGTAAAATTGAAATTTATTTATATTGTAAAAAATTCAAATTACACACATCCCTCAGTTTATAAAAGTTATTGAAATATTACAAACAATTCATTAGGTGAAAATTCGTAAATTGGAAAATAGTTTCCCATTAATTTCAATATAAATATTTTCAATTAATCTTTGGATACCAAAAAGTCATCAGCATTCTAAAGCTTTAATATAAATGTAATTAATTATACATACTATAATACAATAGTTCATGATAGTTATTATTTATTTGGCATAGTTCTTGCCATTGGATTTTGAATTTCAGAGCTGCTAAGTGAAAAAGTGATCTTCAAATTTAAGCATAATATGGCAATAAAACATGCCATCTTTGCAAATAAAAATTATAAAATTTTTATGAAATATTACTTTAAATTTAGGAAATTCTCAAAAATCTTCATTCTGCTAAATGATTGTCAAAAATAATTTCAATTTTATAGGAGTTAGTACAGATAGTTCTTAATTTACGATTTCTCGGATTTACGAGATTTCTTCAAATATGTAGTATCAAAAAAGAATTGAAAGTATGAACATTAATTGTAATAAATAAAATTCTAAACATTAATAAAAAGGCATTTAAACTCACATATATAGCTATATAATGCAGTACAATTGGTTTTGTAGCAGAAACTCTGTTGTCTGCTTCAAAATCAGAAAATTCAAAATAGCAGCAGAGAAGCAGGAACTACCTACATTGATGTTTTTAATTCTAATTGTTAAAATTTATTATAGATTTTATTAGGGAAATTATTTTAATGAAACTAATAAACATAAAATTTTCTTATCTAAGCAATTATATTGGTGATATTTAGCATATGCCAATAGAACAACTAAGTAGCATCATAGAAAAAATATTAAATTTATATATGTATAAAAATATATAACACACATGGATATAAGAGATTTACATATCTGGATTAATGTTTCATTGTTTTACAAAGTTAAATAGTTTTATATAGTTTTAACACCATTGAAAAATGTAGTATGTTCATAATGGATATTCATATCATTAGTATATGCCAAATTCCAGATCTGATGCTGGATCCTTGAAAATAGAAGTGAATTTTATCTTAAAATCAATGGTGTACATAATAAATTTGATATACCTGATACAATAAGTTAAGAAAATGAGTAAGAAAGTCATTGATATAAACAAATTACAATGATTGATTGATGATAAAATAGTTTCTTTGTAAAAGCAAAAAATCATATAGATTTATGCTCTTCTTGGTTTACAAATTTTTGATTTAACAAATATTTTATAGAGGATACTTCTAGTTTTTTCTTTTAAAGAAAAATAATTATTTTAAAATTATTTTTCTTTAATATTAAAATATTTTATTTAAAATTCATAACATGGAATATCATATCATGCTGCTTCAAGCGAAAGTGCAAGTGTCAATGACAATATCATTTGCTATTGGAAGGAGAATAAACTTTCTAATGTCATCAGAGGTTACCATCCACGCGATATTTTCAATGCGGACAAAACTGGCCTCTTTTTTAATCTCCTTCCCGACAAAACTTTTAGCGTACGCGGTGAAAAATGTCACGATGGAAAACATAGTAAAGAACGTATTACAGTTCTTCTTTGCTGTAATTCTGATGGAACGGAAAAGCTGATGCTGCTTGTTATTGGCAAAGCAAGCAAACCACGTGCTTTCAAGAATGTTCACAACTTGCCATGCAAGTACACGAATCAATCAAAAGCATGGATTAATTCTGAGATCTTTAAAGAATACTTGCAAGCTTTTGATGAAAAAATGGGTACTCAGGCACGAAAAGTTATTTTGTTTATAAACCAATGTACTGCATATTGTCCAGATTTATGCTTGAGAAATGTGAAGATCGAGTTTCTGCCAGCCGGCTGCACAAGCAAACTGCAGCCTCTCGATCTGGGTATAATCCAAAATTTCAAAGTTTTATACCTCAAAATGCTGGTGCAGAAATTAATTTCGCTGCTGGACATTGGAATACTGAATCCTCAAAATATGAAAATAGACTTGTTACATGCACTAAATTTCATTTCCTCATCGTGGAAGGCAATTAAGCAACAAACTATTGCAAATTGCTTCAGAAAGGCTGGATTCTCTGCCAACGTTGTGAACTCTGACTGCCCCAATACTCAAGAGGATGATGATGATAATGAGATTGTAAATGAACCAAATAAAGATGATGACACTGAATTAGCTGCATTGCAAGAGGATTGGCAAAGAATGACTTTGAATGCCGAGTTTGATTTCAATGATTTTGTATCGTGATGACGATTTGGCAACTACCGGTGTTCAATCTATTGATGAAATATTGGATGAGGCAGAAGAAAGAAATCAAAATGTCCAACACGAGTGGTGATGATGATGAGCAATCGTTCAGTGATTCTTCGCCAACTTTCACAGAAGCCATGCACGCTTTGAAAACATTGACAAAATTTGCTTTTTTCATTCCAGGAGGAGATGAAATGTTGGATGAAGTCCAACATGTGGAGCATGTTATGATGAAGATACAAGCAAAAACTAGAAACAGGCAAACAAAACTAACAGAATTTTTCCTTGCAAGAGAATCAAATTAACAAGATATGTATACAGTATATACATACTATGTATGGTAGTCCTATGTAAGTCACATAATGTACTTAAGTACAATGCACAGTATTCCAATGTTCAGTTCAATAAACATTTTATAAAATGTAGTTACTATACACAGTAATTTTATTTTGAATATATTTGCCAGTTTGAAAATCACAATACGTGCACTCAAGACCTGCACATTTTCTACTTTTTTGGTTGTAAATTTCACTAGTAGTCTCTTCACATTGCAAAATTTTGCAGGTCTGCATTACTTATATATATGTCATTTTTATTTTGCCGTTTTCCTCAATCTAACGTTTTTTTTTCGCTGTCCCCTTGGAAAACATTAGATCGAAGTTTTACTTTATTCAGATCAATAGATAAAGATGAAATAATGGTAGTTTATCATTTTCAGCAGTCTGATATTAGTAATCATTTCTTTGTGAAATATATATACATATTACTAGAATCCCATTGGTGTGGAAAGACTACCAAAGTGATTGTATTTGCCACTGCAGAGTGAAAATGACAGTATTTTTATTCTTCCTGTGTTTATATTTATCAATTATTGATTTCCATAAAGAAAAAGAGAAATATATGATACAAATATACCTTGTTTATATCAAGCAGTAGGAGAGAGAAAAATAAAAATGATGGTTAATATTAAATGTACAATACGTAGATATCAATTTTGTTTGCAAAACTTTTATTTTTTATTTTTAAATAAAAGCTTTGTAAAACAGAAATTATCCAAATTAATTGTCAAAATAAACATGCAGATTGTGGATGAAATAAATAAATAATAATAATAAAATTAAATTGAAGATTAGTAAATATACTGAATAATGATAAATTTGTTATAATTATTAGAAAACATTTAAGAAATTGTATAATTTAATTAATTTTTTAGAATATTAATAAGTTTTTAAAGAAACTTACAATGAGATTTATTCTACAACTATGATTAATTTTTATTTTAAGGATGAAAATAAAGTAATTTCTCCTGTGTCCAGTGAAACACCATTAATTATAACTGAAAATGATGAACGATCATATAATCACTTGAAATCACAGAAAAATGATTCTATACCAAGATTTTTAAAAATTTTATCAAGATATATCACAGATGGACAAGTGATTAATAATTATTTATAATATCATTAATTTTAAGTTTTTTTACTTTAAATTTATGTTTTAAATTTTGTTAATTTTCAGGGAGTGGTAAATGGTGTTCTTATAGTGACTCCTAATGCCATTATGTTTGATCCAAATGTATCTGATCCTTTAGTAATGGAACATAGTGTTGAAAATTATGGTGTAATTGCATCTTTAGATATGGTAATGAAAGCTGCCATATATTATGATATTGCTCATATGGCAGTGTCTCATTTAAATGAAGTGCCGTAAGTATAATTTTATTTTGAACATTTTTAAAAATAATTTGTTGCTTAAACAAGAATTTTTATTAATTATAAACATTATGTTTAAGTCTAGTTAACTGTTATCCAAATTGTTTTCTTGATTACTAATGAAAAATATTTAAAAATAACATATTGAATTATAATTTTATTTTTAGTAATAATAGTGTAAAACAGCATGTGTATAAATTAGTATGATTGATGATTTATATGTTTTAAATTAATTCCAAGAATCTTATGCTGATTGATGGATGGGAACAGTAGCTATTGTAATAACAGACACATGTGGAATGCCCATCCTCTTAACTCACTAGATATTGGAACTTGATATAGCAATCTTATCTATAGGTCTTGAATTATGCCACTATTATATTAAATAGTATAAATTATTTAATGTTAGAGATAGAATAGTCATTTAGTTTCTTATTTCTGTATAAGAAACTACTAAATGATTCTATTCCATACTCTCATAAATTTTTTTAGATGAAATGACTTTAAAAAATTAATTTTTTGAAGTTGTGAATTGAAATATGAATAAGTTGAAACTTGTTATAATTAAAAATAGGATTTTATTCATATTTAATTTTTTTGGCCAGTCTATATATTTCTAACTTCTGCCATTTATTATATTAATAATGCACTAATTATTGATTAATAATATCTCACTAGATTGCTTTTATCAAGTATTTCACATCAAATCTTTTTAAAAATGGTGAAGTAGTATTTATTTTTTATTTTTTAATTGATGTAAAATAATGATTTGTTTGCATTTCCATCCTATTATGCTAGAGTTGCTGACTCAAGTCAGCTTAATCCAAATAGCTTGAATTTTCTTGTAAGTAAACAAATGACTCAAATGAAAAAAAACTCAAGTTTAAGTTTGAGCTCTATTCTTAAAAATCTCTTTTTAAATTGATTAGCAATATTTATTGACTTGAGTTTTTTTTCATTTAAGTTTGAGCTCTATTCTTAAAAATCTCTTTTTAAATTGATTAGCAATATTTATTGAGCATTAAAAAATTATTCCTGTTCAATTTTGAAAAACAAAGATTGTGCAATATTGTCTATCCCTTTCCATTTACTGTAATGCTTCAAACCCTTATACTAAGAAATTGTAATTATGACAACATTGGACAACTAGTTCTATAACAAAGTATATAATTCACAGAATAAAACAAATTGTTCAGTAGTAGGAATCAAGCTATTTTGAAGAGAATCATCCTAGCAAGACACTATATATAGGGCACATTCAAGTGTCCTTATTTGCCACTTGTCGAAAAGGAGAAAACCATCTAGTTTACAATTTTTGAGTTCAACTTGGAGATCATGAAAAAATATGTTGTGAATCAAAAACTTGTTATGCACATTTTATTCATTAATGTCAAACATACATGTACAAATGTAAAGATTTCAAATATGCATTTATACACATTTTTGTTATCAGTTTTCTTGAAACATTAAAAATTGTCTTTTTTTTTTCTTATTAAATCATAAATCACTTCTGTAATTATACTATTGGATATGATGTCACAAAACTTTAAAACTATTTTTCTGAAGAACTCTAACTAAAAATTTTCCAATAATAACAACAATTTAGTTTTATTTAATCCATAACAATCAATATAATAAATTTGAACTTACCCTTTATATACAGTATGTATAATATAAATATATATATTATAGAAAATCATGATTATATTATAAAAATTTATCCAAATATTCATTAATTAGCCAAATTTTACCCCTAGTGACTTATTTTAGAATTAAACTGCCAAATTAACAATTATTTATTAATTGTTAATTTAGTTAGGTCTCCTAGTTAGGTTGAATAATGAAAATTATTTATATTCATTATGAAAAATACTTTTTAATCTTGAATAATAATTGTACTTTTAGTTTAATAAAACAAAATGATTTCTAAATTTGATGTAATTATTTTAGAAACATTAAATTGGATCAGAAAGCAAATAGGTATTTCTTATAAGATCATTAGATTATTACAGAGAAGAAAATTAATAAAACTAAGTCAATGCTGTGAAATTGATTTTGTTTTATAGCTTTTATTAAGCAAAATATGATTAAAGAAAACATTTTAAAATTTAAATAAGATTTTTTTTGTTTATTGATATTTAATATAAATCTGTTATGTTGTTAATCTTCATATTTTTTGTAATTGATATAATAAGGATGGCTACAATCATCTAACACATTGGGAAAGTTAAAATTTTATTATTTAAAAATAAATTTTTATATATAAAATCTTGTTTATTGAAATATTTTAATATTTTATTATTTTATTATTTCAGAAGAAATATTCCTAAGCCTGAAATATATGTAAAACCAAACCATATTCCTAATAAATATGAAGATCATTCTGGTGCTACTTATTCTAATTCACAAGCCTCCTTAAAATTTAATGAAAATACAATAATTTCTAATGAATCGGATCAGTTAAACCAAAGCAAAATAGTTAATGAAGGTCTAACTAGGATACGAAAAATTAAAAGTTCAGATAATGTCAAAGAATGTGAATCTTCATCAGATCAGGTGTGTCTTACTAAAAAAAAAATAACTGATTACATCAAAAAATCTGATCAGGATAGAAAAAATTTATCAAAAGTACATCGGGCTAACTCCTGCTGTGAACCTCTAGAAAGGTTTCAAACAGAAAATGCTAAAGAACAAATATCAAAACAGTTTTCTTTTCCATTACAATCTCATGTACAGCCATCAGTAGAAAGAATAAAGGATGATAAAGAAAGTAAAATTAAAGAGTTAAATCATAGAGACATGAATGAAAAACATAATCAGTCTTACATTCCTGTTCATGATGAAAATTCTGATCTTCAGAAATTAAGATCATCAATATTATCTTCATTTCAAAATATGAATTTGGATGATAAAAGTCATCTATTTGAATCTTTGGATGGTAAGTAGTTTGAAATTTTACTAAAAATGCTAATGATTTATATAATATATAATTTTTAATGTGTAATTTATAAAATGAAAAATAAAGACAAAAAGATATCAAGAAAAGAGAATCAAAATTTTCTTAAGCTTTGATTTTATACTAAACTAAGAACACTGATATAAATTAAGGCTAAATATAATTAAAATCATTTATAAAAAGCATGGAAACAATGAAACCACAGAACAGTGAGCATATACTACTTCATAGTTTGGTTTTTGTAAGTTTACATATTAAAATTTCATGCTTACAATGATGATGACTTCTCAGATATAACAAACAAAATCAGTCCCTATTATTTAAAAAAATCAAGTAATTTTTGTCTTAAGTGATTATAAAAATATATGAAATTTAGAAAGTATATAAAATTTAAATACAGAAATTTCTTGAAAATTCATTCTTTTGAATATGAAATTTCATTTTGAATTTTAGAAAATTTCAAAAACTCTTCAAGAATTTTGAACATTATAATAACAGAATGTTGTAGCAACCAATATAATGTAAAATTACACAGTTAACATATTACAGCAGTATTTCAAGATGGTGGCAATTACACCAAAAAAAATCCTCTCTTTATAATAATCATTTTTTCATTAAATTCTGTGAAATAAGAAAATTTCTAATTAGTCCAATTTTGAAATATATTATAAAATACAGTGAAGTTATTTTAGTACTTTGGAGGCAAAATAACAATAGTATCCAAGTTTTGAACAACCAGAATTATGAACGAAACTTATGTATGATTTTTAAGATCGTAAATGGAGGAGCACACCCGTTAATGATATATTTTGATCAATATCTTGAAAGTTTATAAATATTTCAGATTTGTTTCTGAAATTGTTAGCTACTTGTCAATCAAAATTAGAATCAAATTAAAAATCCAAATTTTACAAAAATAAACTTATTTTATTTTGTCTACCACTTATAAGTTATTCTTATAGTATTTCTTTTTATTGTATTAAAATTTTGGCATATTTGATTGTCAGTTATCATGTATATAACTTTTACCATATTCTTATTAAAATATCAAATTTTATAAATTATCTATATAATTACTGTATTTAATTGCAAAATATTCTCCATTATATAATTTTCTTCTTAAAGATTTAGAAAAGGAAATTTAAAAATTCATAATTTTCTTATCTTGATTTTAAAGTGTATAGCTGCTAGTAACTTCTAGAGAAATATAAAAAGAAAATTTTCCTTTGTGTAGAATTTGAACAGTGATAGAAGAGATTAAAAGATAGAAGAGTAAAACCAAAATGTGCAAAGAAAGTTTTTGCCTCAATGAGTGGAATAGAAGCAATCAATCACTCTTAGTACAAATCAGTGTCTCAATTCTGTGATGATCAAATGTATTTTTTGTAGATAATAGTAGAGCATTATCTACACTAAAAACCAATTAAAAAAAATATTATTACATATTATATAAACTTGTGGTCTCCAAAGTGGGGTATGCGTACCCCACTTTGGAGACCACAAGTTTATATAATATGTAATAATATTTTTTAGGATCACCGAGTATTGAAATAAATTAAACTTGGAACCAGACCTTCATATCGCAGTGTCAGATAACATCAAACAAGCATTTTTCAGAAATTATTAAACAAATGCAAGCCCATTCTTCTCATTAAATTTTAATTAGAAAAATAAATATGCATCTATTTTAATAATAAAAATAATGTGCAATTATAGCTTTTTTGGATATTACATAAGGCCTTATTTCCTCTTTAAAACACTAATTACAATAGATATCTGCTCAGTCAGTTGGGGATACGCGCCATTTATTTTTTCTGTCTTAGAGGTACGCTGTCAAAAAAGTTTGGAGACCACTAATATAAACAACAAAAACTTTTATATTACTTATAAACTGTCAGTCACATTGCATCTTCCTGGACTCGTTTATATTTTTTTATATTGTAATTTTTTAATTTAAAATAGAATTTTTGTAAATATTTAAAATTGCATTTTATAATATGTGGAAAACTGAAATAATCCAGTAGAAAATGAATCATAAATGTCAACTGCATTAAAATATGTTAGAGCCATAAACAATTTTTGTGGATTCTCATTAATGAACATCACCCATATAAATTATTGCATTTGTTGACTTATAAGATGCTGCAGCATAGAAAATGCATTGCAATTTTGAAATGATAAATTTTTTTAGAAAAATTTAAAATTTATTAGTAATACGAGGGAGAATCAGTAAGTTACAAAAATTGATACTGTAGAAACCACAAAAATGTAGTTTCCATAATATCAGTTTTATATGCATCTAAATTTCACTCTACGACATATAATCTTATTGAATTTATTTCTCTAATCTTTATCAATTTCAAACATAGAACTGACATTTATACTGCTTTTCTAGATTTAACTGCTGCTTTTGATAGTATCGATTTATCTGTTTTGTACCATACACTTAAAATGTTATTTAACTTAGATATTATCTTGGTTAATTGGATCATATCCTTTCTTTCTAATCATAAATATACTGTTAAACACAATTGTAGTCTCTCTGACATTTTTTTCCCAAATTTTGGTGTAATTGCAAGGATCATCACTTAGTGCTTTATTGTTCGTTTTATATCTTAATCCTATTTTTCTTTAACTACTTCAAAAGTAATTGGATAATCTGATGACATTAAAGTAATTAATTCTGATATTAACATTTTTTGCTCAGATCTCTCCCTTTTACAAACATGGTTAAATGATCATAATCTTAAACTCAACACTAATAAGACAGTATTTATGAAATTCTCCATTAAACCTAAAACTGACTTATCTGAAACTGTTTACTTTAATAATAGCTGTTTTCCTTTGTCATACTCATCTTGATGTTGGAGTATACCTTGACTCTAGACTCACTTTCTCTACTCATGTTGACCATATTTGTTCTAATATATTTAAAAAAACTGGTTTTATGTGGCATTACTTTAGACAGGTCAAAGATTCTAAATTATTCAAAATCTGGATTCATTCTATTGTTCTCTCTCATCTGCGCTACTGTCTTCCTGTATACAGTTCTACTTCTTCTTCATCAGTTAACAAAATTGATAATGCCATTAGTTATACAGTGAAAGCAATTCATAATATCCTTTTTGCTCAATATACTAATAAACAGGACCTTTATGATTTATTAAATATTAGGCCAGTGCATGATATACCATTTCATCAGACATTAAAAATATTTCTAATAATATCTGTGGAAAGCTCCCGTCTTCCAAGATTCAGTATAATGTGCCTCAATTTTTTGCTAGAAAATATGAATTTTTGTATAACACTAATAAGACAGTATTTATGAAATTCTCCATTAAACCTAAAACTGACTTATCTGAAACTGTTTACTTTAATAATAGCTGTTTTCCTTTGTCATACTCATCTTGATGTTGGAGTATACCTTGACTCTAGACTCACTTTCTCTACTCATGTTGACCATATTTGTTCTAATATATTTAAAAAAACTGGTTTTATGTGGCATTACTTTAGACAGGTCAAAGATTCTAAATTATTCAAAATCTGGATTCATTCTATTGTTCTCTCTCATCTGCGCTACTGTCTTCCTGTATACAGTTCTACTTCTTCTTCATCAGTTAACAAAATTGATAATGCCATTAGTTATACAGTGAAAGCAATTCATAATATCCTTTTTGCTCAATATACTAATAAACAGGACCTTTATGATTTATTAAATATTAGGCCAGTGCATGATATACCATTTCATCAGACATTAAAAATATTTCTAATAATATCTGTGGAAAGCTCCCGTCTTCCAAGATTCAGTATAATGTGCCTCAATTTTTTGCTAGAAAATATGAATTTTTGTATATACCTAATTTTCGTATTGTTAAATATAAGAATTCATTCTTTTTAAGAGCTGCAACTAACTATAATATGTATCATTCTTAACTCTGTTTGTATGTATTTTTCTTGTTTTTTGTTGGGTTATTTGTTTTACAGGGGGATCTTATTGTACTCTATTGTATGCTGAGAGAAATAAATGAGTATGAAATGAAAATGAAAAAAAAAAAAGATACCACACTTTATTTTTCCACATAATCCCCTTTGCATTTGCACATTTGTCCCAGTGCTATATGTCTCTCTGGAATCCTGCAGCATAGAATTCTTTCAACTGCTGTCACAGCCACAGGCACATTTTCTGTTCAACCTCTCCATTGTCACTGAAATATTGGCCTGTCAAATGTATTTGCATTTGCACATTTGTCCCAGGGCTATATGTCTCTCTGGAATCCTGCAGCATAGAATTTTTTCAACTGCTGTCACAGCCATAGGCACATTTTCTGTTCAACCTCTCCATTGTCACTGAAATATTGGCCTGTCAAATGTATTTTCAGGGGACCAAACAAATGGAAGTTGCTGGGTGTGAAGTTCGGGTTGTAGGGTGGATGTTCCAACACTTCTCACCGCAATTTCTCCATTTCTGTTATCATCAGATAGGCTGTATGCAGTTTGGCATTGTCATGATGGAGCAAGATGCCACAGGACAGCAGGCCCAAGTGTTTCTGATAAATTGCATCACAGAGTTTGCCTGACACTTCTTAGTACAAAATAGCATTGACATTGGTACCGCTTGGTTGGAATGGGGGCAGCAGAACCCTCTCTATATCTCAAAAAAACATTCAACATGACCTTATTGACCAAGAGTATCATCTCGAATTTCTTGTCCACTGGTGACTGTAGATGTTTCCAGTACATAGAAGCCTGTTTAGATTTGGGTTGATAGTGGTGCACCCATGACTCATAACCATGATAATCTGAATCAGCATATCCTGTCTCTCTGTGGCATACCAAAGCAGATGCTGCAAGGATAGGCCTATATGCATCAGTTTTTCTTCTTCCAATAGTTGTTTTGGCACTTAACATATATGTGCTTTATGGAACTTCAGACAATCATGTATGATTCTCTAGGCCAAACTTTTCAAGTATCCTATCTCATTTGCCACTATGTCAATGGTGATTCTTCTGTCAGTGCAAATCATTACCTTTAAGGCCGGTTCATAGTTCATCTGAGCAGAAAAGGAAAGGAATGCCAAAGTTGTCTTCTGCACAGTATTTCACTCATTCCTTTTGATGTAGTTCCATTCCTTCTACCTCAATCAGAAAAGTTGATAGCACTTCTATTTTTCCTTCGTTGGTATTCCATAAATCCACACATAAATTAGCAAATTAAAAATGGCAGCTGGCAAAGTAGAATTATTAATCAAGGTGATTCAATGCTATCCATGCCTTTTTGACAAAAGACCTGATTATAGGGATAGTTTTCAAAAAATGAATGTTTGGGAGGCTATAAAGAAGGAATGAGAGTTCAAATCAGGTATGTAGGACACTTGCATGTGCAATATATTTAGTGTAAAATATTTGAAAAATGATATATTATTTATACTATTATATATTTTCCAGTTGGAGAATGCATCAAACTATGGACCTCATTAAGAGAGAGATTTATAAAAGAATGCAGGCTTCAAAAACAAAAAAGTGGTCTGCAGCTATCATATCAAATCGATGAAAATATTTTAATTTAATGAAATTTCATGGAGAGTTTTGCCAAACAAGGAAGTAAGAAAATCCATCTTATTTAAAAAAACAAGAATAACTAAACTCATAAAAAAAAACTTTTTTAAAATGTTATTCAGTTCAAATATAGTTACTTAAATAATATCATTAAATATTTATGTTCAGCTCTATAACTAATATCCAAGAAACACTTGTTACCATACCATCTGTTAATGTTCCTGAAGTGATTCCTATAGAAATGTGTGTTGTTGAAAATGAAATATAAGAAATTAACACACCATCTACTTTTAATCATGTTTCTGTTCAAGTGATGATTCTGTTTCAAGAATATGGTGAATGGATGGTTCAATGCAATTTCCTGATAAAAATGTAAGCTTACATGCAAACTGATGTATATAAATGACACTTACATTATAAAGAATTTAATTAAAAACTTTATTTTTTATATTTAATTATAATGGTAGTATTTTTTGTGTAGGTTACAAAATCCAAAAAAGGAAGCATGATCTGGATCTTGATGAATTAATTGTAAAGAAATTAAACCAAGACATATCCAGTAACGAATACTTTTGCCTAAGTTTAACAAAAACACTAGATACACTTCCAGAAGAAAAAGCATCAATAGCAAAAATTCAAATTCTGCAGCTCATTCATTCAATAAAATTTAGTTAATTTTTTAAAAATAATTCTGTGATATTTTTTAAAATTGTAAATATTTGTTTAATATATATACTATTTTTCTGTTTGTATCTAAATAAAGAACTCCTCTTTCAGAAAAATGAATAGTTGTCAAATAAGTAAAACTACTCTTCAATTTTTTTAAATAATTAATTTTAATAAAATTAATTGACAACACTAACATTTATTATTAAGTTTTTATTATATTAAATAACAAAAAAAAGTGCAATTCTATTTGTTGAATTTTTATATACAGTACACTGTGTACTTAATTTTTCTGCAGCTGCTCATATTAATAATAATAATTATATTTATTATAAGCCATAAAATAAGTTCTACAAGTTATAATATTTTAAATAAATTTCAAGTTTATAAATACTATTTCTTTAATTTACAAAATATATAACTCCTTGTTCAATATTAATTTTTATAATTCCAAAAGTAGTCTGACCTATGAAATTACCCCTGTTCTGGTGATCACAGCATTTTGCCATGGTACTTCACCTTTTGGAAAGAGAAAATATGTAGCCAGTATATCCTTAATGTTTGCTGCTACTCTACTATGATTATTAGAGGATACATTTTGCAATTTATCCAAAGAAGGTCCCCTTCTTCTCTCCACCTGCCATTACAAATGTTGCCTTGATAATCTTGTTACTATAATTTGAAGGATTGTATTTTTTAAAGTTTGATGTTAATTTTCCCTCTTCTATTATAAGAAAGTTGTGTAAGACACAACAAACTAGTATTATTGTTTTGGCTGTTTCAATATTTACGTTAATTTCTTGTCTTAGTATTCACCATCTGATGAACAATATTCCAAATATGTTCTCAATAGTTTTTCCACGAAATAATCTATAATTGAAAATAGATTTCTCCTTTGTTAGCAGGATAGGATCATATTAAATCAATTCTTAATGGAAAGGCTTCATCTCCAATAAAATAAAATGGAATATGATAACTGTTTTTTAAAATTGAAGTTATAAGATTTAATTTTTCTTCTGTTAAATATTTCCAGAATGATGAATTCCTCAGAATATCTCCATCACTTTGACCAGAGGCACCTACATCAATCATGAAGAATTTGTATTGAGAATCACAAATTGAAGTAACACAATGCTGAAATAATCTGCAAAAATTTTAATTTTATAAGTTATGAAAACTGAATTGGAGAAATAACACATGAAGGAAGATCAAAATATAAAAAATAATCACATTATAAATTCTGTTCAATTTCATTAATATTACAATCAGAATTTGATAATTTCACTGTATAAATTTTTCTTATTTTAATATTACTTCAATATGTATTTAATTGTTAATACCTTTATAATTGTAAAATTCTGATCCAGTGTGTTTTGGTGCTTGAATATGTATGTTTTCCATCTAATGCACCTATGCAATTTTTCAGCTGCCAACCGCTGTTGAAACCAGATGCAATTTTTTCCCATTGAGTTGAAGTAGGAAGCAACAAGTATATATCTTTTAAACCGGTGCATATTGCTAAGCAAGTTTCTTTTATAATATTTGATAAGGTTGACTTTCCAATACGAAAACTATAGCATATGGTTTGCTGACTACCTTTAGTTGCTAAATACCTAAAAATAATTGTATATTATTTTATTTGTAGCTAATAAGTATGTAATTTCAATTATTACTTTTACCTATTACTAACTGAATATTAATTTGGCAAACATTAACATAAATATAATTAGAAACACAATTAAAATATATTTATATCATTTAGAACAGCAATTCCACATACCACTCAAAGAATATCAAAATTTCTCAGTACCACAATCATGTATAAAAAATTTCAGCATCAAAACAAAAATATATTTATTTTAGTTTTTTGGTAATGAAATCATATTGCACACTGGTTTTAATAACTTCACAACTCAAAAAAGTAGATTTTTCAATAGGAAAAAAATAAATTTCATTTGATTATAAAAATTACTAAAAGTTGTAGTTGACCGGTGAAATACATAAATGAAATGTCCAATATAATCATGTATACAGTGATCATGAAGCATTGCTTATAAGTATGTTCTTACACTTTTTAAGGTTATGAATACTGGATAACATAATGGCAATCCTGCATAGCGACATAACTGCCCTTAGGAGTTACTTTTTGAGTTAGAGAAGTGTCGTTATACATGCATGTGGGTAATGAAGAGGCCGTTTCAAATGGGGTCTGGAAAATTTGCCCTCTACATTTCGTCCCGAGCACGTTTCGCCCCCAGGACTTTTCACCCCCAGCACATTTCGCCCCCTGTAGATAATGAATAGGCTACAAAATTGCAAAGCTCGACGTTTTAAACTAGCTACACAGTGGCTAGTTTAAAACGTAATAATATAATGACTAAATATTTTATTTTTATTTTATTATAATTAATTATTTTATTATTATTTTTAATATACTGTATATCTATTTACATACAATGTTATAATATTAATTTAAAATTCAAATTATGTTCTTGCTAAGTTTTTTATATGTTCGAATTCTTATACGTTGTGCTGAAGATGGCTTAATACAGATTAAAGATCTTCAAGTTTAATAAATATATTTTTCCACTTTTAAAAATTGAGCTGAATTATTTGCATTGAATAAGAAGTGGGAAGAAATTATGCATTATCTGTCAATCAAACAATTGAATTTCAAATTTTAAAATATTTCAAAAATTCTCAAAGAATTTTAAATATCACCATAGCAAAATACATTAACAATAAATGTAATGTAAGACAGTTATTAGTTTACTTTATAAAAAACAAGTGAACTTTATAAGATCACCAGGTAGTTGTTCTTCTGTATGTCTCCTGTTAATAACTTTTGAACTAATTATTGGGTTGTTGCAAATGAAATGGCTGATTTTAAGGACAGCTGAAAAAGAAGAGACTAATAATTACTGTTTAAAAAAGTAATCTCCAGCAGCATCAATGAACTGTTGCCAATGCCTATGGCAAGGTCATTTATACCATGTTTGTAAAAATCAGTGTCTCTAGAAGTGATGAACCTCCACTACCCAATAAACTGATATGTTGTTGGCAAAGCATTTCTTAGACAAAAAAATAGCTTAAGTGCTGGAAAAAATGATAATCTGTTGGGGAAATGTCAAGAGAGTATGGAGGATGAGGCACAATTTCATATCCCAAATCATTCATTTGCTGTATAGTTGACATTGCTGAATGGGTTGGGTGTTATCCTGAAGAAATAGGACTCCATGTCTATTCATAAGTGCTAGTTGCTTAAGACACAATTTGTCATGCATTTACCGCATATCTGTACAATATCAAGCTGCATTTATCATTTCATCTCTTGGAAACAACAAATAGTGAATACCACCAGAAGACCACTATACAGTAAACAACATCTTCTTTGAATGCAAAGGTGTCTTTAGAGTCCTTCATGGATTTCACTCTCAACCACTGCGACTGAATGTATATGATTGTCATATAATATCCATTTCTCATCCCAGTCACAGTTCATTGCAGGAATCTTTCTTCTTTATGTTACGAACCATTTTCACCAATAATGGGTTGTAATGTTTTGGTGCCGTGACCAGGATTTCTGCCATTTCAGTGGAAAGGATCACAAGATTTTTGTGCAGTCACTGGTGAGACCACATTATTTAAAAACCACAGATTTAGCAGTTTCAGGTCGAGATGAGCGTCGACAAAATAGACCACAGACCACCACCACAGAGTCAGCAGGCTGTGCTCCAATGAGTGCCAGCTACATCACCCTTTTACGATATTTCTCAGGAGACGTGCTTGCCCATTGATCCGGGAGTTTTTCCAAACTTTCGATGAGGTAGCGGCGTTGGCAGGTTGGTCCGACACAGAGGTGGTGATAGCTAACTCGCACCTTAGAGATACTGCGTTGGCCTATCTTGAGGACTCGCCAGAATTAGGTTGGGAGAAAATACGAGGGTAATCCAGAAAGTAAGTTCCGTTTAGCAAAATAAAAAAAGGAAACAATCATTTGGAACAAACATTTATTAAATAATGAACTACAATGGTCAGACTATTTTTCGACATAGGGTACCTATGTTGAAAAATAGTCTGACCATTGTAACGATAAATGCCTAAACCATTGTTTAGGCATTTATCGTAGCGGGGCACGAGTGTTTGGATGCCCTTGTCAAAGAACGATGCCGCCTGCGATTGCAACCATTGGATAACAACGGATCTGATCTCGTCGTCGTCCCGGAACTGCTTGCCAGCAAGAAAGGACTTCAGGTGCTTGAAAAGATGAAAGTCACTTGGTGCGAGATCCGGGCTGTAGGGAGGGTGGTCAAACACTTCCCATCGCAACTCCATAAGGCATTGTTGCGTGTCATGCGCAGTGTG
>AYEL01078496.1:0-21322 GCA_000484575.1 Olivierus martensii
TGAATTTTCCGTAAACCGTTTCAAATACAGTATTAACTTAAAATTGCAATTTTCTTGAGTGATGTTATTGAAGCCAGTATGTGATATGTTTTAATTAATTATATAAATAAATTTTAAAGTTAAATATTCAATTTATTTAGAAACAAAATATCTGTTTATTATAATAATAATAATAATAATAATAATAATGTTGTAGTACATCAGTGTGGGCACGGAGTATAATTTTCCGTAAACCGTTTCAAATACAGTATTAACTTAAAATTGCAATTTTCTTGAGTGATGTTATTGAAGCCAGTATGTGATATGTTTTAATTAATTATATAAATAAATTTTAAAGTTAAATATTTAATTTATTTAGAAACAAAATATCTGTTTATAATAATAATAATAATAATAATAATAATAATAATAATAATAATGTTGTAGTACATCAGTGTGGGCACGGAGTATCTCCGGGTCAAAGTGCTATCTCGGACACGAGTCAAGACATAGCTACTTGTGTTGTTTAATTGTATGTTAACTAACTGTCTGTGTCAGTGCTGAGAAACTTTCTTACTCTGTTGCATGTATTGAGTACATAATTATGGTAGAATGTATATCTAATATGTTTTAAATAATAAACTTTTTATAAAATAATTTGATTATTTTAAATAAAATACACGTACAACCTACCATTTTAATCTAAAACAGAAAATCCGGCAACGCTGCACGAGTTTGTAAAGTACTGCTCAGATAAGTAAATATCAGGGCCCTAAACTATAGTATTACCAATCCGGGAACTCTGTACGAATTTGCAAAATACTGATCAGGAAAGTAAATATCATGGTAAATATCAGGGCTCTAAAACTGCAGGATTACTAATCTAGCAACGCTGTACAAGTTTGTAAAGTACTGCTCAGGTAAATAAATATAAGGGCCCTGACTGCAGATTGCCAATCTGGCAACGCTGTACAAGTTTGTAAAGTACTGCTCAGATAAGTAAATATCAAGGCACTAAATTGCAGGACTACTAATCCGGCAACGCTGCAGAAGTTTGTAAAGTAATGCACAGGTAAGTAGAAGTCAGGACCGTAAACTGCAGGATTACCATGAGGAATAACATTATTTTGAGAAAGAATAACTGGTGATATGTTAACAACTTCATCTAAAATCTTTTAATTTTAAATTAATGGAAAGCCTATTTAATGTTAATAATTCTTTAATGATAAATAGGAATATCCGTGACTTGGATGTTTTACAAATACTGGGGATGTTTCGAACGAATATATAATTCCCAAGATTTATAATTGGAAACAACGATTTCAACTTTAATCGACGATAATCGGAAATCAAATCTATAAAACGAGTTAATAGATTCAAATTTTCTCCCGATAACAATCAAATAGCGGATAATATTTTCATAGACAAGTCTGTTCGATGGTTTAAGGCTATTTTTATACATTGATCGATAGTTTCAGAATTGAAATTTTGTGTAACTATGCATGTTTAATTATTTAATGGTAACTAACGCATGAGATTTCGTGACAGTGTTTATACATCTGATATCCTGCTTTAAACATTTTAAGCTTTATGTAGCAATATAAACGAATTCGTGAACGTATTTAAACCATGTATTTTATTATTGGTTTGTCAATTTACAAAGTATTTAATGATGAGTACGATCTCTAATTAATTTAATCTAATTAGTTACAAAATAGCATAGAACTTAATTAAAATTATTAGGAAAAAAATATATATGGAGATGTATAATGACTCTTACCAAGCTTCAAACGAATAAAAATGCTGGTAAGTAAATATTCCCATTAACAAAATAGGAAAAAAATCTACTTTTTTTTATAAACATGTGGTTGGACTAATTTACATTAAGTCCAGCCAATTATATCGAAACGAGTCGCAAGTCATTTGACATTCAGTTTGAAAACAGTTTAATTTAACAGTCATCATTAGTTTCGATAATGTTGTAACAATCAAAGTATGGGTATTTTTTTTTTAATATGGAAAACATCATTTGGCTCATTTTTATATACAGTACAAATTTTTTAAAAATAATTCTTTAACTCGTATTCAAGTTTATGGTAAAATTTTTAATAACATTTTTATACAGTACTCCCCGGATATAACGCTATCGTTTATATCGCGGGCCTTTTCTGTTCCCCATTCTTTTAAAAGCGATTCTGAAAAAAATATAATACAACGCGTAATTGACATCCATCTGCCTTGATAATTTCTTGTCGCCATATTTAAATAATAAAGAAAATTAACAAAACATTCAGAATTATTATTATTATTTATAATAAAATAATAGAAATTTGAATTCATATTAATAATTCTGATGGTAATTTATATAAATTTCAAAATATCTTTAAAAAACAAAATTAAAAATTTTCAGATGGCAACATCAAAACATTTTCGATTGGCAACACGAGTATTCAAAGCAAACGATAGGTTATTTGTAGTAGGAATTCATGGTGGCTGTTTCACGACTAGTGAGTTTTGCAAGTATAGTTATTGTTTTAATAACATTTAATTTATTTAATGGACAATGGCAAATAATGAAAGAAAATCGTATACTATTAAGGAGAAACTAAACATAATAGATCGAGTGAAAAGTGGTGTCTCAAAAGCACAAATAAAACGCGAGTTGGTTATTCCGGAAGGAACAATACGAGGATTATTATTACTTTGCAGAAGAAGGAAGATTACGAACCTTCATGGATAAATTGGACAGCTTTCTCTTATTCTCTAATTTAAAATCACTAAAATAGAGAATAAGCGAAGCCGTCGGTTATAACGCGGGTCGGATCACCACCCCGTTATAACCGAGGACCAATGTATTCCGAAGAAAAAAAAAAAAACACTGAATTTATGTTAATTGTCAGTTTACCTATTTGTGAAAGATACCTCAAAGATCATTATTATAGGCCTATGATATTTTATATTAAAATTATAAATAATTAAAAGTCTGAAGTGGGATTGAATTTTTTCTGCATTTTTTCTCGAGTTATACAAAATTGGTAGGTGATTTTAGCAAATTTTAACCTGGATAAGTTCCCTTGGAGACTATAAATTCTCGATTTTATGGAGAAAAAGGATGAATTTAATAAGAATTTAATTTACTAACAGTTATAATAATATTAACGGATGTTTGTAAATATGGAAACATCCATATTAATCATAGTTGCATTAATAATATAGCGACAAATATATAAATTGTATACAATAGTTGTAGTTACTTTTGGTAAGTTTAATACATCAAGTGTGCGGGAATAGTAACAAAATACAGTCAAAACTTGTAATTTTATCATTATCATTGTTTACAGAATTTTTATATAATATATTGGATTAAATCTGTTCATTTTCGTACCAAAAAAGCATTTTTTTCTTTCCGAAAAGATGTCCTTAAGAATTCGTAATTTGAATATTGAAAACATGTTTACTAACGGTCGGTTTTTAACTATAGACAGATATATGTAGCAGACTCCCTGTTAACCGGCCCCTATGGGACCAGATCTCAAGTCGGATAAACTAATAGCCGGTTAATACGAAAACATATGCAAATTACCATTTATAAATTGTAAATTTTACCTAAGTAACAGTTACTTAGATGAAAAATTGGTAATATTCAGTCGCCATTATGTTTTTTGAAGGAAAATCACGCCAATTTTTGATACGAATTGCTGCATATCAATAGCCGAAGAATTATCTTGCTATTCGATATATCTTGTCGCAATTTCAAATAGTTTTTCCTTTGAATGAATTATTTTTTTCTTTCTTATTTTTGCTCGTAACTCGACGAAAATGTGGCCGATTAAAGCGAAACCGGATAACAGAGAGAGAGAGAGTACAGTAATTTTTCAAGTAGCGCAAATAATTCTCTAGCAAATCTATCGGCCATATTATTCAAATTACGAATTATCAAAACAATATTTGTACTTTCTAATCTGAGGAAGAAAAGTTTGAAAACATTCATTGGTGCATAATATAAAAATGGATAGATGCTTTTTTATCGTGGCTACATCTTATCCAGATTATGCTATAGAATTGTGAAATTTATATAAAAAAATACTTTTAAAATAAAAATATAAATACTTTCTCACAAGAAAAAAAAAAAGATTAAAGAATGATCTTTATTGGCATCTGTGAGATCGAAACATTTCCAAATCTAAAACTTGAATTCTCAAGAGAATATTTTAAAATTATTATGATTATTAATTATATGATGTTAGATTTAGAGTTTAATTTTAATGTGGAATCGATTCCCAGTATTTTAAATTTATATAATCTCGAAATATAAATATTATTCAACATTGATCTAGAAAATAAAATTCTTCCATCGCTTTAGACGTAAAATATGATATCGAAATGTTTGTTTAAAAAAATTATAGTTTTTATAACGATCGTACTCTAAAGGGAATTTGATTAATATACAATAATTTAGTACCAATCTAAATCTAAAAAAATAATTTAGTACCAAGCTAACAATCTAAATCGTGCTTTCGTTCCTTTCACTTGTAGAGAACAAGTCAAGTCTTCGTTCTCTATACATTCAGTGATGTTTAAAGTATGTTTTGATTTTCTAGCAATTGTTAGAAACACTATTGAACCAAAAATTTCATTAGATTTTTTTTTATATCAGTCACGTTTGTCTGTTCTTCGAAAATATTAAAACTAAACCATTCTGTACATAATAATAGCACAAGTTTATCTATATCAGTCTAGTGGCTTTAGTTAATGATACAGTATGCAACGATAAACTATAACATCACAGTGATATAAAATAAATTTAACTAGTTAATTTAATAATTTTTATATAAAAATTACATTATTATAAGTAAGAGATTAGTACGGAACTGAAAAAAAAAAAAAAAAAATCGGACGTAACAAGCGAGTGAATTAAATGTTTTCAGTGCAAATGAGAAAAAAAATTACACGAATTTATTAATAATATCCTTTGCAATTGAAAACATTAAATTCTTATCATGTGGCATACTGAATCCTTCATTATTTGGATTGTGCATAATGTCAGCGAATACTGTACTGTATATGGAATTGTACATAATTTGTTAATTATTATAACTATTATATACAGTGCTGAATTAACGAAATTTTTCATAAATTTATCTTAATTTTATCACAATTATATCACTACTTAAAGTGAAGTAACCATTTTGGCATTTGGAATTGATTCGTTCCATTTAAAAATTATCTATAGACTCATAAGGAGAGAAAATTTTCTGTGCTGTACAGTATTTATGAATGAGGATGCATTTCATCTTATAAAGTTAAGCAAATCTTAAATTTTAATTTATATATGTAACATAAGTGGATAGATTGGAAGAAGTTATCTCATTTCATTCGTTTATAAGACCAGTCACAAATTAATAGAATTTTGCTAAACAGTTTAAAAAATTAATTTCAATATTTCTTATGTTTTAATATTAAACTATTTAATACTAAAACAAGATTTTGTAGCGAATAAATAAATATGTCAAAAGTGCCACTACAGATTCTGAGAGGCACTGGAAACAAACAACATTAAGTGTATGTGAAATATTTCTAGAATTAACGAGATATCAATTTTCTAGTTTTGCGATGGTGGAGAGAATGATAATTAGCAAGTCTTTAATAATTTATGTAGCAAATCGTTTAAATTTTTGTTCTACAGCAACAAACCCTCGCAATTTTTCGACAAACATCGCTTTGTTACATCAGTTAATTAATTATTTAAGATAAAAAAAATATTTATATCGGTACAGTATGTTATAATTTGTATTAAGTGGCCATTGTTAACTACATTTTAATATTTTAAACAGTAGATATCCACGGCATTCCGTTGATAAGTGCTTTAGATTTTCTTTCGATGATGCATAGATTGATTAGATTGACCTATTTACTTATACAGTATCCGTTACTATCTATAACTGCTATCAATCTCTCATCGAAAAAATTCAAATTTTTAGCCAAATTTTGGTAAAAATAAAATCTGTGTCGCATTTTTTCCCTAACTAGATAAAGATATTATAATAAATAGATGTTGAAAGAACATTAAAGTGTTTTTTTTCTGCTTTTCAATCATTAAAGCTACAAGTGGTGCGAAAAATTTTATATTTTTAATAAATAAAATACGAGTTTTATCTGCATTTATGAATTATAAAACCGCGTATAAATTAAACATTTATTAAGTTTTATTCTATTTCTGTAGAGGAGGTGGAAAATGTCTCGAGTTGACGAAGAGGGCAACGAATTCTTATTTTTACTTTTTTTTCTGTTTTTTAAATAGGTGGGCTCTTCGTACAACAGATGACGTAACCGGAAGGGAGATGTAAGCGTACTTAGTAAACATATCTAAATCAAAGGTATAATAAAACAAATATATTTTTAGCAGCCAATCAATAAGAATCAAAAATAATATCCCTCAAACCAGATATACTATATAACCAGTTTTTATTTTATGCAATTTAAATTTCAAATTGGCATTAGCGAAGATTTAATGTTTTATAATCGTAATCTTTTAGGATAGGAAACAGAAACGATCGTATTTTTTAAATTAGACGTCTAATCGTAATTGGTATGAGATAATTAAAAATGGCGAATGTAAACTATCTACCGTTCGCTAATGATTATTAGCTATATCAGTATATGTATAAAGGCTTGTAGTTTGTTTTGTCTCATTAAGTCAAAACTAATAACTAACTATATATGCTATATTTTATTCGGAGAGAATGGAACCGGCATCTATTCTGTCTTTCATCAATGGTCGACGCCATCTTGGATCTGAACCAGCATCGTATCTTCTGTGCAGATTCGGGTGGCTTATATAATATTTATAACATTTTTTTTTTTTTTCGGAGAATGAAAATAATTAAAAAATTAACATTCTATTTACTGACTAAGTCGAATCTATTAAAAGCTTTAGAACATTACAGATCGTTTTAATGCGAATTTTACACCGAAAACTTCGAAAAATGTATTTCGTGTGTTTATTGACTTTAATTAGCATTTTTCCTGTGAAATTTATAATTTTTCCGATACAATAAACTGTTCTCAAGACATTGGATGTCATAGATTTTCTTAAACATCCTATACACGCTATGTGATTCATCAACTAGCGTATACTGTCTTTGTAATGGAGCATCATCTTCACATAATCCCGAAGGAACAACATTCTTGCACGAATGTTTAAGTCTGATTTAAATTGATTCAGTTAAAGTAAATTTAGGCAATAAAAAAATTTTCTTATTTTCGAAATATCGTGTGGGCCTACGTTATTAAACAAAGCATAAATTGCTTACTTTTGAACATTATGTCGATTTTAATGCGCAGACTTTTCGCAGGTTAAGATTGATCTTTATATATATATTTAATTTTTGAATATAAATACCGATAGATTATAGATAGCAATTAGACTTCGCAAATATATTTTTATTAATTATTGTTACTCAATATAAAAATTTTCCTCACAATAAAACACCTTTAAAAATTCCGCACGTTATAATCTCTGCTACTGGATGGAGATCAATGAATAATTTACGCTTTCCAACAAAATTTTTACTTTTCTTTGAAATCTTTTTTGCAGTTAATACAACGAAATTTGACTCTTCATTTATCTTATAAAAATATAGTTAATTTAACAAATTAGTAAACTTTTATATAGTTTTTTTTTTACATTAAATATTAAGTAAATTAATAATATTCATGGCGCCAGGTT
The DNA here is from genome assembly GCA_000484575.1 of Olivierus martensii. Lineage (NCBI taxonomy): Eukaryota > Metazoa > Arthropoda > Arachnida > Scorpiones > Buthidae > Olivierus > Olivierus martensii. The sequence goes on from AYEL01078496.1 coordinate 7,709, forward strand.
TGCTCCGAGCTGGCAATTCTTAAAAGAAATTTAGATTTTCATCCATTAATTTTAAAGGGCAGGACTAAATTTAATAATAAATTAATTATAATGGATTAAAATTATAATTCTGTTGAAATATGTTGCATTAATTCTTTGCTTTACGATTTCTGCTAACGAAGCAAATTTTAATGTAATCAGTCCAAACCGTGAAAATTTATCCCGATACGCTCTCTCTCTCATATAAGAGATTTAAAATAAGTTTTTTTTTTTTTTTTTTAACTTACGTTAAATGTATTTAATCAGCAAAAATGTCGATTAAAAACTATCAATTTAAAGATCTTACAGTAGAACATTTTAATCTAAATACTCTTTCAAGTTTTATTTTCTATCCGAAGCACTTCACCTGGCATGAGTTATAGAAGTGGCTAATAACAAAAACGCATACAGGTTTATATTTAGATTACTCTCGAGATACACCACCTGAAATATTGAATAGTCGTCCAAATAAAAATGATGTAAAACTAAATTTCTTTTCTGTCACCAGTGAAAAATGATTTAAAGAAAAATAAAAAGAAGAAAAAGTGATAAACCAACATACTGTGCATCGAACAGGCTTTTCTTATCACGTTGGAATGGCATAGAATTTTCAAAAACCATTATTCTTCTTTAAACAAGCGAACTTTTTAATAAGACTTATTGAAAAACTAATCGGGTATAGTTGATAGTCTTCTTAGTATGCAAATAAGTTTCTTAACAACAGGCAGACATACAGACAAATTATTAGAGAAAGTATAGCTAAGGTAGTTTGAACGTTATACTTTAAAATTAATCTTAATCTTCATCCTGATATAGTGTAGGCTAATAATTTATTTTTAAAACTGTAAATTTTCTTAATTATCTATCGAAATTTGATTAAAACTTGTTGACGTTTAATAGTCGAAGTAATTCTTGACAATCGATAAATATTTCGTTTAAGTTTGCATTAAAAATAAACAGTTATTAAAGTATATAAATAAATTCATAATGTGGTGATTGATAATTTTAACATAATTTAAATATATGTTATAAGTGAAGTTGATTGTAGTGTACTGTACGTTGATGAAAATGATATATTATGCTTGGTCGATTCTACGTTATTATCGTTATTTGCTTTTAAAAAAACGATTACGTTAACGCTTTTCTCTCTCTCTTTCTACTTTGTCTTCACAGTCTTCGTTAATAATATTACAAATCCCAAAATTATCGAAAAATTGAGAGACAACTTCATTCGATAATTCTCTTCTTTATTTAACTGAATTTAAAAAAATATTACGCTAATTTTCGTGTCTAAAGTTGTGATTTTTCGTCTTTTTTAAGTATTATATAAAAAAAAAAATGTAAATAGTTTACTAAAAATTGCCATTTTTTGCACTTTCTCAGTAACCGATCTCGATGCAAACAACGATAAGTGATACGTTAATAACTAATTTAAAATTATTATTATTTTTAATAATAATTTAATGCATTGATCGAATTGTGTTGGGCACGTCTATTATCATTATTATAGAGAAATAAGGGAGTTAAAATTTTTCATTAATATTCTTACTAACAAGAAAGATAATCGAGTTCAATAATCGAAACTCGTAAAACGATCGGTGGAGATCCAATTAAAAGTTAACCACACGTCGATGAGTTAACATTTCCAATCAGAAATGAGTTAATAGAAGATTTTAGGCTAGAAGTGAAGTCTCATATCTGACAACGAGATGTGCAGCTAAGTCTAAGTGATGTACCATACAAATTGCTTATTGTCGACCGAGATAACGGCATTGGAAGGGAAGGAGCGTAGAGGCAGTGAGGGTGTTGAAGATAACACTTCAATGACTGGTTTTCGAGTTGCATACCTCTCTTTCCGTTTAGAAGTAATTTGAGTGCAAGAACTGCTGTCCGAGCCAGGATCATGTCCCCATAAACAACGATGTTAAGCAATGGCGATGTCAATAATCTTTTTTCTCTGCAGCTGTTAGCTATTTTTATGTAAATCGAGTTCAAACCTGCTGAACTATAGAAGCTCATTTGCTTATTTTCTAGTTAATAGAGTAGTTCCATTTATATCCACGATCCTATAATTTAAATAACCTTCTTTTATCACGAGTTATGTACGGTGTGTGTTCAAAAGTAAGTTTCCTATCTTTAAATAATCATTCTTTCGCTGTAACATATATATATATCTATATATATTTTATGAATAATTCATTTTGTAGAATTTAACATTTAAAGAGCGATGCCATTGACGCATAATTTTATAGAAATTGCTTCTTTTGAACAGGATGTTCTTATTGCAGAAAGGTATAAATTTAATCGAAGAAGAAAAGCCTGTGGGGGAACTTCAAACTGGGATGTTTCTCTGAACAAATACGTTAATCCGTACTACCTAACTCAGTCAGATCGGGTCCCTCAAAGCTAGAAAGAGGAGGGAAAAGCCCGAAGGAAATAAAGATTTCACAGAATGCTCAGAACAAATAACATGCCCGTGCTGAACTGTATGGTAGGAGATTGGTTTCACTTCCATTCGTTGAGGGTGGAAGGTAGTATGAGGAGTTACCCGAAAACATTCTCTTCACAGAAATTTGGAACAAACTCAATCATAGTCCCCGACTTTCAGGCGTGAGATAAACTCCCTCTGGGGTTATTGGGGACCCCTGTCTGTTCCTCTTCCAATTGACGCTATAATTGAAGTGTGTGAACAACTACCACTATGGATAGCGCTATTACGGTGTACAACCATCACACTATGCTTGTGTGTGCACGCGACTATCTCGCAAATAAACTTTGTTTTTCTGCATTTCTAATATTTATGTTTACTTCTACTTGTTCCGCCTAAATTATCGCGGTTTTAGCGAAAATATTCTAGGCGTCAATCCGTTAAAAACATGACAAATAACGCAATCCTCAATTTATTACGAAGTTGCCAAAAAATAAACGATCTCTAATGGTAATCCAAGCCATCAAACTTTATCTCAGATAAAAATCAAGATTCAAATTATTCTAATGCGAAGTCTACATCGATTGAAACGTTAGAAAGCGTAACTTGGGTTAGATTACCGCATGGAGAGAGAGTTTAACTCTTATATCTTAAAATAAAATCTAAAGAGCCCGTTAAAATTACACCAATACAACTAATAAGCGTTAGAAACTAAGTTACCACAAACGATATCTAATTGAAATGATCATATTTGCTTTATCAGGCCACTCGCTTATCCATTGTTTGGATGACTTATTGTAATCCATCAAGTACATCTATCAATGACTTTTGATAATTTAAATTAATATAGTTGGAGATTTATCTCTCCTTTTCTAAATACGAAACTAGAAGAGATAATTTACCTGTTATGATTTAATAAACTGATCTAAATCAAAACGTATTTTTGTAAAGTTCGAACGAAGGTTTCTTCTCCTTCGCCTTTATTTTATTTCTGTATCCCGTTGGAATGTCGGTAGAATTGTTATTAAAATAAATCTATGTAACAGTCAACAACGGCGCTTACCATAGCAGAGAGCACCTGGCTTTCTTATAAAAGGCCTAGATAAACTAAGCTTACAACAACAGTTCGCCTCCCATAAATATGTATAGACCAATGTTTTCACGTCAATTGTCTCGTGGATGGTAGGGAGGCCAAATGCAGGTATCTGAATAAAACTATAAGAATGTGAAACAAATAATCCTAAAGGTAAACATTGAGTGAATTGTGTCTATATTTTTATCCTGGCTAGAAGCTTAGTCGCTAAACGAGAAGAGTCGTGACCGTACAAATTAGATGATGCTCGGAATTAATCTATCATTTGTTCTTGTAATTATGTCAGAATTGAAGCTTCAACTCGAACGTAATAAACGAAAAAAAAAAAAAAATTCTAATAGAGAAACAAGCGGAAACATCCACTATTTGATTACTAGGCTGTTACTAGAAACTTCTTTCTCTTGTTACAAGCTGCCAAGTGATTTCCTGTGACACCATTAAACCGTTCCTCGAGTATCACACTTCAACCCTTTCGTATGCCCTGTAAAAAGTACGATGGGATTTCTTTATGTCAACCGTTTCACTTCTTACACCTGTCACTACTGGTAATCATCCAAAACTCGACACCGAATACGGATAAACATTCCAATAAACATGTTCCCATGTTTTCTATAACAATTAAACATAAATTTTCTATAATAAGTTTAACAAAATTCTACTTTTTAATCAAAATTATAGATTTGAAAAAAGTGTAACATTAGTTTAGCTTCATTTAATGATTCCTAGCAATTCATACGCATCTAGAAAGTATTACATCGAACTTTGCTCTTTTCAGACAGTTTTTAGTTTTGGCACGACGTTACGAACTAGTGATATCGCATAACGCTATACTAGCCTGCCAAAAAGACAGAATTTTTTCGCGATTTCACGAACAAAAATTAAGACATTCGCTAATTCCCGATCCAAAATAACAATAATATTTTAAAAATTTGTTTCATCAGAGTTTAATATAAGTTTTTTCTATACGAAGTGAACTGTTAATGCCAACTGCTATTTAGAATTTTGTTGTCTAGTACAGAGTAATTTTTTCAAAATTTTCGTTTAAATATTAACACAGAAGCCTATTTAATAAAATTAAACCGTGTTTATGACTTTAGAATGGAAGAAAATTCGGTTTATGTCGTAACTCATGCACTCAAGATTAACCAGATTATGATTAACGTCAGATGTTAACTCGTAGAATTTCCCTACGTTCTGAATCCATTTTTTTTCCCTCCCTCTCTGTCTTCTTGCGAAAGTATGTTTTTCTGTCTCTCGATAAAAATAAATTGATAAAAGATGGTTTATAAAAAAAAATATCGCCTATGGACTTTTAATATCTATCATTTAACTAAAACTGGATTTTTTGAAACTTCATTAACGAAATTGAGGCATCTGGAAACGGAGTTTTCGAGTTCGTTGTACTTCAATCTTAATTAACATTAATATGCAATTTTTATTAATTCCAATCGCACTTCAAATAATTGGCATTAAAAATGATAATTAATTCATTTTTCTTTAAATCACAACCAGAAGTAATTTATTATTATTATTATTTTTTTTAACAAACGAGAAAGTTTTTCTTGTCGATCAAACTTTTGCCGTTTCCGAAATTATTATTTAATTTTCAAATTTTAAATGTATTCAAATGATTTATTCTTGTTTGTAAAAAATCCAACTGCTGATGATGGCTTATTAAAGCCGAAAGTTCTATGGTATTAAATTCAAATTTTATGTTGTTTTTCACTTAATGAGCTGTGAAGTTTTTATTAATTATGTATTTCAATACTTTTGGAGCAAAAATGACATCATCTGAGTTATAAACAATCAGATTTATGAATAAAATTCACATACAAATCATGTTCATAGTTAGAGGAGTGCCTGTATTTAAAATCAAAATATTAAATTTTTAATTGTTTTGATTAATTAGTTTAACTGCAGTATTTAATTAATTTATTTTATTAGATCTAAAGAAATGCTATAATATGTACTATTGTTTAAGAATACTGGAAGTAGAAGTTGATTGTTGTTGCCTGAAAAATTACCATTGCATCAAATACAGATCAATTGATTTTGAAGTTAGCTGATTCAAACTATATTATTATACTATATAGTTACTATATTAGGAATTATTCTCATAGTTGTTATCAAGAAAAATTTTTGTATTGTTTATTAAAAATTGGCAATCTTCTGATTCCATTTGAATAATGATAAAAACATTAATTTGCTAAATTATAGTATACAATTTTATTATTATGAAATCTCTATACACTTGATCATCGACCGACCGACTTCCGTTCTGACTGACAGGTCGTAAGTCGATCTGGTCATACGTTGGCCATATATTTATTAACAATATTTTTTAACCTTTCTAATCTTTTTATCATCTTTATAATTTATTTTTATAATCTTTTAAATTTACAATTATATTGTAAATTTAAAAGGCCTATGTTGCCAGATGCTCCCATAGTTGTCGTACATACAATTGTCTGATTTATTATCTATTTATTTATAATTTATTTTTTTGTGGTCATAAGTCGATGACCAAGTGTATTAGAATTCAGAATTGTAAGTCAATAATAAGAAAATAGGCAATATCATGAAGCAACTAAAATACAAAACAGTATTTTTGTTTAAATCCTATTTTCAACAGAAGATAAAGAGCAGTTGGTTCAGATTTTTGGGAACTAAACTGACTATTCAGTGGAACATGTTTGTTTGTTAAATTGATTTCAGTTATCCAAACAATGTTAAATAACAAGTAAAAGTTTATACAAAAAATTATTTATCTTAAACTTTACTAAACATTCTTTTAAATATTTATACATTTAACAATGTTTCTAATTATATAATGTTATTTGATTAATGTAATATGAATTAAAGGAATGTATCTTTATCAAATATGTGTTAAAATTTACTATTATATAAATTCATTAGTTTTTAATTTACTTTTCAAATTTCAATGATTTAATAAATATAATTATACTAATTTAACTTTTATATCTTTATATTAAACTTGTCAGTTTTTGGCTACTGAAGAGTTATAACAGAATGCATTTACTTATTAATTAAAATTGTTATTTTACCATCTTTTAACAAACAAATGTGTTTTGCTGAGTAAAATCAGTTTATGCCCTTAAAAGTCCAAATTAACTGTTTATTTTTTTTTTATTGAAAATAGAATTTAAGCAAATTAACAGATATTGTTTCATATTTTAATAATGTATAGCATTACCTAGAATTTCATTTCTATACAATTGATATTTTTCAGGAAATATACAATTCTAACTTTTATGTACTTAAGTATTACTATAATAATTTAATTCATTATGAGCTCTGTAAATACAATAAATTTACATTTTAAAATTTCCTGTAATAATAATAATAATAATAATAATAATAATAATATCTGTTGACTTGTATTTATATATTATTCAATGTTGGAGCATGTACAGATAGGCCTCGATTAGCGCGAATTCGATTAGCGCAACTTAAAAATTTGATACCGTTATTCGGTTAGCGCGAGAAAAGATTCGATTAGTGCGAGTTGTAAACACAGATCAGTCTTACTAACAAAGCTCCTATTATGATGTCAATTAACAAATTACCGTTAATTTTCGGTTAGTAAAACCGGACGAGGAGCAGTCCAAGAACGGTCACACGATTTTGAAGGGGTGAAGCATCAGAAAGATGGGCTTTTTGCCGTTAACTGTTTAACATTACTGTACTATTATTTAGCTTTGCTATCGTATACATACAGTAGAGTACAGAATTTTCTCTTTTAAAAAGTATCGAAATGGATAAAAGGAAGAACACTTTTGATGATAAAACAGGAAACGAAAAAAAGAGAAGTGATTACGCTACAGCAAAAAATGGATGTGATTGAGCGACATAAAAGCATTCTTTGTTAAATTTTTTTAAATAAGGATATCTTTACAAATTTATTTGCCTATTATATTGCTGTACTACCGATATTATTTATTTTCTTTTGTTTATTATCTGATTTCTTTATTTAAAATAAAACTTGTGAAAAAAATTTGTTTTTGTTATCTTTTGGTGTCGTATTCTGCTAATAAACAAATAGAAAACTTGTTAAAAATTTCTCATTGGTTCATTAACTTCGCTTATTAATGCTATCTGGAACTAATTTACTGATTCAATAAAGTTGCAATGCTTAATTGCAAATCGGCCTATTCACTCAATTCTCGACCCAGAATTGGTGGCCAGGCGGCGCTCAACTTCCGCTTTCGATTCGCTATTTTAGTTTTGATTTGGCGGTTGGTTTGATGATGATATGAGACGCAATTCCTGGTAAGTTATTAATTTAGATGATGAACAATGATGTAAAATATGAAAATAAATATTTACAATAAACTTAACACTAACTGTTTAAGAGTTATTCATTGTGAAGTTAGCTAATGGCCGGAATCTCACAAAGCAAGAACCAATTACCATATTTTCCATAGAGTTAATACTTCGATTAGCGCGAGAAATTCGTGGAACCAATTATTCGCGCTAATCGAGGCCTACCTGTATTTAGTTTAATTTTTAAATGAGTAAGCATTATTCAATTTTTTAAATTTTATTAATATTGATTATTCTTTTCTATTATTTAAGTTAGCAAAAAAATATCATCCTGATACAAACAAAGAACCTGGTGCACGAGAGAAGTTTGATGAAGTTTCACAAGCATATGAAGTATGTTGGAAATCTTATTTTATTTTTTTTTATATTATTAATGCCATTGACAAAAATAATTGAGTTAATATTATAATTAAATTTGCTTAACTATCAATACTAAACTTAATGGTATGATTGGAAAAGCCAGGTCTTCTAAATTACTGGAAAAGTAAATTTCGAAACAAATGCACACAACCAAAACTTCACAGTTGTTAGACACTCATGAAAAAGTATTAGAATGAAGTTAGCAAAATGCATTAGTGCACTTATAACTATAAATGGAATAAATGCCAAAAACAAATGACATTAAATAAAAAATATATATAATAATTTATTAAATCCAAAATATATATAAAGTATTAGTAAGCTTTATTGAAAAAAATATTAAAGCAACAAACAAGTTAATAAAATTTAATTTGTTTAATTAGCAAGTAACCAAAAACAATAATAGTTATCAAATAAAACTTAAATTAATTAAGCAATTAACCCCACTCACATTGTAAGAAGTCAGATTGATTAACAGTTCAACAATATCACTAAGCCTAATGTCACTTTTGATTCACACCACCTCAACCACATCAAAATCAATCATCATTTTAAATAAAATACATATATGGCTATCTCACACTCAAGCTCATTTACATAAATCTATCAAGACCATTCTATTTTTTTTTCCTCACAGACTATTACTGACAATCAAATCATTCATCTTTATAATTATTATAATTTAATATAATGTTTACAATTTCATCAAAAAGAGACAATTCTTTAAAACTGTTATGAAATCCACTTCAGTAGTGACTATTCAGTTTGGATGATGCTATTACACTCATTGCCAAAGTTAAAATCATCTGCTATTTTTGAAAGATTGAGTTGGGAGTATAAATATCTTTATTTCTATTTAATTAAGAATAAAGATTTGGGTTTGATTCTTCATAAATTTATACTTTATTAACATATTAACTTATTTTTATAGGTATTAAGTAATGATACTAAACGAAAACAGTATGATCAGTGGGGAACAGCAACAGATTTTGGTGCTTCAGGTGGACAAAATGCTGGTTTTCATGGTTTTCAATCTACTATTGATCCTGAGGAACTGTTTAAAAAAATATTTGGTGATTTTGGATTACATGGGGGATTTCAAGATTTTGCAGAATCACAGTTTGGTTTTGGATCCTCACAAGAGGTTAAAAGTTTATTAAATAATTTATTGTGATTAATTTTGCTATATTGATAATATAATATATGAATAAAATTGGAAAAATCATGAATGTAACAAAAAAAATTGAACTTTAATTATTCCTTAATTGATATCTATTTTCATTTATGAAATAATTTTAAAATATTCATTCATTTCATTTTTATTCATATTTATCAAGATAGTCTATATTTTCCCTTCATGGTTGTTTCACTGCAAACAATTGACCATTTAGGCAAGCTTCTCTTATAGATATATCAAAAGTAATGAAAAAATATTTTAATGAATTTGAATTAAATTGACAATGGGAATAGTTTCTCATAGAAAAAAAAGTGAGAGAGAGCATGAGCTAGATTATCTTGATTTAAACTTGATATTTATAATTTAAAAAATACTTTTTATAACACTATAATCTAAATTTTAATTTGATAGTCAACTCAAATGTGATACAAAATACATTAAAAAATATTAAGCAAAATAAAAGTCAGATATATTTATCTTGAATATTTTACATTATCCAAGGTTGGATTATCTGGGTTGTGAATTAATCAGCGTTAATTTGCACTCTTGAAGTGATGTTTATCAATGTTTTATGTTAGAGGCAAGATAAATCTCAGATAATTAACAATTATAATTAGAATCAAATTAAAATTACTTATTGCAATAATTTCTTGCTACATATATTTCTTGTTATTGCCTTATTTTTGCTGTATATATTTCTTGTTTTCTTTTCCAATAAATAGTTGAACATTTGATTATTTGTATGTATGTAATTTATTTGCTTTTTAACAACCAGATTTTTTTTGATATTGTACAGACAAAAATTATGTAAATTAGTGTTGTTTGCCTGTTTTAAATTTTGTTTCAGAAATCTCATGTCATTTTTATATTGGATAGAGTGTATGTAGACTTTTGTTAGCAGTGGTGTGCGTGTGCGTGCATGCGTGCAGAACTTTATTCTTCTTTCTTATTTATGAAAAATAAATTCAAATTTTCTGAATTAGAGATAATTTTTATTAAAGTTTAACTTTTTTATTAATATTTGTTTATATTTTTTAGATTATTTTAAATTTAAGCTTCCAAGAATCAGTTCGAGGTGTAAATAAACCTGTAACAGTTAATGTAGTTGACACATGTCCTAAATGTCGAGGCTCAAAATCAGAGCCTGGAACTAAATCTATTCCTTGTCCTTATTGTAATGCTACAGGAATGGTAAGCATATATTTAGATAATTTGTTTACTATAATGATAAATTTTTCCTTATTTAATTTATTTTAAAATATATTAAATAAATTTAATTTATTTTTTATTTAAAAATAATTTATAATATTTTTTAAATTTAAAATCATTACAAAAATATTCAAACTATTAAATTAAATTTTTCATTGGTATAATTTATGACTTGGATGCTTTTTATATTTTCTAAATATTTTATTTTGTATATATGTATTATATATTTCATAAAACAATTAAAATTTAGGAAATACATCAACAATTTCAAATGCAATCAAATGTTTATAATCTAAAATATTAATTTGAAAATTAAATCTAATTAGTAATGAACCTATTTTATAATGCATATTTTACCCTTACTATATATAAATCATTAAGACTCTTATTATAAGCCATATAACAATGATAGTGTTTAGGTAAAAAGAATTTACTAATTACTGTTTTTACTAGTTTGTTTATTTTATATATATATAAATATTGAAATTTTTATTAATCTTTTATTACATGAATGAATTTATATCATAGTTTACTTTATGAATACTTATATTATCTTTAGTTTGAAACAAATCTTAAGTTAACCAAACAAAGTCTTAAGGTGTTGGGGCGTTAACCCAAAGATCCCGGTTCGATTCCGGTGCGGTGGCAAAATTTTATTTCGGGAAAATAAATTTGAAAATTATAGTTTAATCATTACTTACTAGATGGCGCCACCTTAGTGCTAAATTCTAATTTATTTAATTAATTATTAACTCAATAGATGATGGCACCATAGCTTTGATTCAAAAAATAATCGTTATAAAAATTAATTTATACTTTATCCGCCAGGGGAAGTTTGGCTTATTTGTTTGGTTAATTCATAAAATGGTTTATCCCCTGTTAGTTTGTTGTTAATATATGATTAAATCTTAAGTTAATATCAAATATTTATAACAATACTGTAAATTCTGTAATAATTAGACTTTGTTGTTAAGTTTTGTAAGAAATTAAATAGAATGCTTTCAACTTTTATATGAGCTCATTTTATGATTTGTAATATGATATTAATCAATAATAATTAAAGTAATTTAATTTTTAGTACTTTTTTAATTTATCCTTTACTTTTCATTCAAAATTGATTATATTATCTTAACTATTTTATTTGTGTGTGGCAATATAAATTTTACAAAATGAATCATTTTACAAATATAAGGCAACCAATAAAATTCTGTTTTTTTTTTTTTTTTTTTCACCTAATGAACTGCACACACTCTCCCTACTGTTTGTTCAGGTATGAGACAGATAGGAGGAAGTTAACATGTTAGTAAATGTTTTTTCTTGGAGTGGTTCTCTTGATAATAGGTGCATTTGACAATTCAGGTTAATCTGACTAGATATCTGAATAGATCATGTGACTTCTGAATTTCATCTAACTTGGCATTTACCAAATGCATTTGTTTGTTTCTCTTCTGATAAACATGGTAGATGAAATGATAAATTCATTCATTTTTGGTAAATTAATATAAGTTATTACACACATTATAATGTCTTTATATGCATAGTAATATCAAAAAAATTTTTATGCTGGCCTAGTGGCTAATCATCCTCAATATAAATACCATTTATTGAAATAATTGTCAATAAAAAAAATATAAATTAACTATGACATTAATAAATAATTAAGAATTTTTTTAATCAATTAATAATAATAAGCAAAGCAATGTGCAGCATACTTTTCTGCTGATAAATTAACACACAAATTCTCATATTAATAATGTCTATTGTAATGAGACTTCCTTCAGTTATACATTTTGCTTCTCTGATGTTAGATAAAGTTGAAAAAGATTCATCACTCATTCATTTTAATTTCACATAAATATCTCACAGGAACAGTCGTGTTGTTCAGACAAAAGTCAGGAACAAAAAAGCAGCCTGAGTTTGTTCTGAAATTCTGAGTCAGAATTCTGAATTACTGAATCTGGCATTCCAGTCAGACCAAAATCAGATATGAGTTGCCGAACGATTATCTGTCAACTAATCGGAATTCTGAATTGCCAAATGCACCTGTCACCACACTTGCCACATGGATGTCAGTGAGAACAGATCAAGCATTGGAACTCCAAATAGTGTTATACAAGCCTGAATGCTGTATGAATTTAAACTGGTAATGAATACTAGTGCATATAGTTCTATAATTCTAATAAACTGCTTAACTTCCAAGTGATAATTTACACAAATTAAAACAGCACATTTAGCAGTAGGATTACCAAACTAAATATTTTTAATTCTCAATAACGTTTTCAGTATACAACGATACTATCATCAGTTGAGTAATACATTCTATATAAGAACTACAAAACGAATATAATAAATTAGAACAGAATACATTTAAAAACAATTTATAAATATAAAATTGACAGAATAAACATCAGACTTAAGGAGAGCTTCTTTTTATATTATATTATTTATTCTGGTGGGAAGGGGGGTAATAAAAAGGTCTCGGTATAAACAAACGTTAGAGGTTAGCAGTTCTCCTTGACTGCGCACTTCCACGCTAGACTTAATTCGTCAGCTTGCCTAATATTAATTACATTACTAGAATTACTGGACGTTATAATTTCTAGTTTTTCTCTGAGGGGTAAATCCCTACGATTATCTACATTTTTAACAATTTTGGCAGCCTGCCAATTGATGCTTACGTTTTTTTGAAAGCTCTTTGCGCTAGCGCGGTCACTAGATTACCTTTAGCGATATTATCCCTATGTTCGTTCAGCCTATCTTTGAAATTTCTGGCAGTAGCCCCCACATATATTTCAGGTTGGTTATCATCTACGTTGTGTAGTGGTATTCTATAGACGCCCAATCTAAAGTTCCTTGTTCTTTTGTCTTTATCATTGCGCAGCATATTAAAAATCGTGGGTGCCCTTTTGAAGGTATGGGACATATCATTAGATTTAAGAGCTTGTTTAATAGTATGACAGTTATGCAGTCTATATGGCATGGGGA
>AYEL01078498.1:0-58315 GCA_000484575.1 Olivierus martensii
AGTCAATAACAGTTCAAAAGCTCATTAAAGTGAAAAAGAAATTTTTATTACCGTAGAACTTTCGGCTTTAGTAAGCCATCTTCAGCGGTTGATTTTAACAAAAAGAATAAACCATTAGAATACAATTTAAAATTTGAAAAATATAAACAATAAGTACAGAATAAAAATAATAATAAATTAAACAACATATATACGAAAAAAATACATTATATTAGATAAATTAATTTCATTCTTTCTCTATAGTGTATTTATACACACTTATATATAACAGACTTCTAAGCGTCCTAAATTAATGTATTAGCAGTGGTAAACCATAATGCTGGGATTATCTCAGGTGTGTGATCGTTTATAACATGCATTTTCTTCGAATACCTCATAATCTCGAGTGTCTTTGCCCATTTAATCTCTCGTACATTATTAAATGGGCAGAGACACTCGAGATTATGAGGTATTCGAAGAAAATGCATGTTATAAACGATCACACACCTGAGATAATCCCAGCATTATGGTTTACCACTGCTAATACATTAATTTAGGACGCTTAGAAGTCTGTTATATATAAGTGTGTATAAATACACTATAGAGAAAGAATGAAATTAATTTATCTAATATAATGTATTTTTTCGTATATATGTTGTTTTATTTATTATTATTTTTATTCTGTACTTATTGTTTATATTTTTCAAATTTTAAATTGTATTCTAATGGTTTATTCTTTTTGTTAAAATCAACCGCTGAAGATGGCTTACTAAAGCCGAAAGTTCTACGGTAATAAAAATTTCTTTTTCACTTTAATGAGCTTTTGAACTGTTATTGAATATAAATACTTAGGACAGGTAATCAGTATGTAATCTCATCTCTTTTGATGAGAGAAATTTAACATAGAAAGCAATTGGGATGATGTGCATGTGGTCAATACAAAACTTCCTAAGGGACAACAGGATACCAATGTGCCTCAAAAGGAAACTCTTCAACATGTGCATATGACCAGTAATGATATTTGGATGTGAAACATGATCACTTACAAAGAAAATAGAATAGAAATTAGCAACAACCCAAAGAAGTATGGAAAGTTACATGCTAGAATTCATCAGAAGGGACCATAAGAGTGGAACTTGGTAAGAGAAAGAAACCAGAATAGAAGACATAATAGAAACAGTAAGTGGCATTTATCCACTTACTGCTTCCACATAATGATACAATGATAATGGATGGACAAAGAAAATTACAATGTGGCAACTAAGACAAAGGAAAAGATATCTGGCTGACAATATAAACAATGAAGAGATGATATTAGAAAAGAAATTTGCTCCTAATGAGTACAGATAGATAGATAGATATATATGAAGTCAGAAAAAGGAGCATATGTATCCAACAATGGATGAAAATATAAATTATGATGATGATAAAAGAAATCAGATATTATGATCATATTTATAATAATTACTTTAATTCTATAATATAGGAACTTCAATAAGTGAAAATCATCATTAATAATTGCAGAATGGAAAAAAATAATAATAATAATATATACAATATGTATTTGATGAAAATATTGATAAGTAATGCAGGAGAATTGAATGATATTTATAAGAAATTGTAATAAAAGGTTTGAAATTCTTAAACAAATAGAGTAGGGAAACTGTTAATATTCAGCTGGAATAGTGAAAAGAAAGTTGAAACAGAATCAAATACTTAGGACAGGTAATCAGTATGTAATCTCATCTCTTTTGATGAGAGAAATTTAACATAGAAAGCAATTGGGATGATGTGCATGTGGTCAATACAAAACTTCCTAAGGGACAACAGGATACCAATGTGCCTCAAAAGGAAACTCTTCAACATGTGCATATGACCAGTAATGATATTTGGATGTGAAACATGATCACTTACAAAGAAAATAGAATAGAAATTAGCAACAACCCAAAGAAGTATGGAAAGTTACATGCTAGAATTCATCAGAAGGGACCATAAGAGTGGAACTTGGTAAGAGAAAGAAACCAGAATAGAAGACATAATAGAAACAGTAAGTGGCATTTATCCACTTACTGCTTCCACATAATGATACAATGATAATGGATGGACAAAGAAAATTACAATGTGGCAACTAAGACAAAGGAAAAGATATCTGGCTGACAATATAAACAATGAAGAGATGATATTAGAAAAGAAATTTGCTCCTAATGAGTACAGATAGATAGATAGATATATATGAAGTCAGAAAAAGGAGCATATGTATCCAACAATGGATGAAAATATAAATTATGATGATGATAAAAGATATCAGATATTATGATCATATTTATAATAATTACTTTAATTCTATAATATAGGAACTTCAATAAGTGAAAATCATCATTAATAATTGCAGAATGGAAAAAAAAAATAATAATAATATATACAATATGTATTTGATGAAAATATTGATAAGTAATGCAGGAGAATTGAATGATATTTATAAGAAATTGTAATAAAAGGTTTGAAATTCTTAAACAGAGTAGGGAAACTGTTAATATTCAGCTGGAATAGTGAAAAGAAAGTTGAAACAGAATCCTAGAGAAACTTGATTTTATTAAACTTATCATGCTCAACTTCTCACAAGAATGTACTTCAGCTGTCAGTCATCTGTTCTTTATCAATCTGTTACTTAAGATGTTGAGGTATATATTACAAAAAAGAAGAAGAATGTTAGGAAAAATGTGTAATAATTTATGTAAAAAGTAAATGTAACAAAAGTTTTGTTACATTTACTTTTTACATAAATTATTACAAATTTTTCCAAATGCATTGTACCGGTATTTTATTTTATAATAAATCATCAATAATCCAATACATGATTATTCAACAACCTATTTTGATCAAATGTTTCAATGAAATTTTGGCTATGCATTGTAAAGTCAATTTAATAATCTGACAAAAGTATCAACTAGGAGACTGAGAGTGAACTTTTGACATGTTATCAGTGATTGAATAGCTTGCATGATTTATAAGAAAAATGAAGAGATTTCTGTAAAATAGTAATAAATCATATATATTAAATCAGCTTACCTGGTAAACTGTTCCATTTTAGTATATTAAATTGTGTGTAACGGTACTGAGGAGGGACTGAAGTACAGTCTGAAACATTATACTGCAATAAATTTTGTTTGAACTTGTTAACTGAGCTGATTTAATATATATGATATTGAGCAAATTGCTTATCTACGTGATATATAGTAATAAATCATAAAAGTTTATTTTTAGCTGCTTTTACGACTAAGTAATCAAAACATAGCAAATAGATTAGCACATTAAGCAATATCATTAATAGGGTTGCATCGATTAATCAATCACATTGGCCAATTAATCAGCTTTGACAATCGGCAATTTTTGTATTTTAATATTGTTGGGTATAAGACTAGTAATTAAAAATCATAGACATTAGAAGATCAAACAAATCAACAAAATTCTTATAGAGAAAGAGAGACAAAGAAGGGAATATTTGAAAAGAAACATATTCCAAATGGAAAACGTATCTATATGGGAAAGATTTTTAGAATACGTTGAAGAAAATCCTGAATATCATCTAAAAAGTTATAATTTAAGAAAAAAGAAACTTAAGCACAACTCCATGAACTGCCTGAGCAATGCCGGGCATGGGTCTGCTAGTATTTAATAATATGATGGTACCTATAGGCTTATGAACTTAATTCGTTCCTAGGAACAGCTGACATCTAGAATCAATTTTTCTCCATTGAATTAAATGTAAATAGAGTTAATTTGTTCTGGTGCACAGACTATATATATTTTTAAGTTTTATGTGCTTATGCATATAAAAATGGAAAAATTAATTAAAATAGCCTTAATTTTATAAATATTTTTATTATTTATAAATATATGCACATAAAAAAATGTTTGCATTTGATTCTTGCCACACCAAAAACCTGTCTAAAGACTGTTTACTTTTTTAGGCTCCCATAATGTAACAGCGCTGTGTTGTTGGTGTGAGAGAGACCCCAAAAAATGGCCACTGCACCTTTAACTATATGTAATAATCGGCTGATTAATCAATATCAGCTGATAATGCATGGCTGATTAATCAGTAATCAGCCATTTTGCTTATCAGTGCAACCCTAATCATTAACACTTAAAAATATATTTTATTCAGAAATGTTTTTGATATCATAGATATCCTCTATCAGCTTTCCCTGTAAAACAATAACAGTTAAGATTAAGTTAACGGAAAGTACAACTGAGTTCAAAGAAACTCGCATTTTGTTTTTTAAAAACAGTTCTTATATGCACTCATTATCAAACATTATTTAGGCTTTAGAATGTGAATTAAAATGTTTAAAAACATAATTATTAATATATATGATGTGTGTAATTCACTCATGAGTATTTAATCGCATATTTCCATGCTGATGAAATAGTTTCGCTATTTTTATTATTTATAATTGTTTCTTTCTTACTCTTTTTTATAATTTCTATTGTTTAAGTTTTAATTTATAATAATTAATGCTTTTTATACATCTTAATTCACATTCTAAATTGTAAATAATGCTTGATAACGAGCACAAATAAGAACTATTTTTTTTAAAAAGCAAAAGGGTGAGTTTCTTTGAATTTAGTTGTACTTCCTGTTAACTTATTCTTAACTGTTATTGTTCTAAACAGAAAGCTGATGAGGATGTCTATGAAATTGAAAACATTTCTGAATAAAATATATTTTTGTGTGTTAATGATACTGCTTAATATGCTAATCTATTTGCTATATTTTGAATAATAAATCAATACTATAAATATTATTTTTATGTTATTAGCCAATAAATATTACATTAAAGTAATTTTTAATATATTTAAAAATTGAAATATAAATTTAGTTTATTATAATGATATAGACCAGTGGTGTTCAATCTTTTTTACTATATGAGCTAATTTTCTATACTAAATTATTCAACGAGCTACTCTCTTATATACTGTAGATCACGTTCCTCCAATCTGATATCTAATTATGTACAACTATACAGTTAAATGCACTCACTCACTTTGGAGAACCCACTCTCCCAGCCCTAAAAACTTTATTTGTGTATTTAAAAATTTATTTATCAATTTTTAATTATTTTAATAAAACAAATATATTGGAATAAAATATTTATTTCTCTATTTTGGAAAATCAAAGTTAGAAAAAACAACAGATTGATTACAAATTTATGTTACAGGAAATGCTGGTTGATTAAAAAAAAAAGTTAATATGAAATTTGGCATTGTTTGGAGCTCGCAATATTTCATAATCAGGTTGATATGAAGAAGTGGCTAACTGCAGACAATTATGCAAATGATCATTTGTAATTTAGTTTCTTGATTTTTTATGACATTCATATTTGAAAAACCGGATTCTGACAAGTATATCTATCCAAAACATGACAGAAATTTTTGTACAGTATCAATTAATATTGGAAACTTTTCATGTGTATATTTCCAAATGATAAGAAAATTATTGATTTGACAGTTTTAATGAAAAATAAATTTAAAGAGCAATACATTTAAAGAGAATTAAGAAATAATACAAAATAATGATAAATAAATTATGATGTTTTCAGTTTTAATTAAATTTGTAAGAAGGAAAAAACAAGATCGACCAAAAATTGGTCTGCAATTGACAGGTTGAACACTGCTGATATAGACTATCAAACAAATAATACTAATAAGAAATTTCTCTTTATTAGTCTTTTATTATTATTTCAGTAGCATTTTTGACATACTGAGCATAGTTGAGATCTTTATCATCTGTGCTGTTTTTTGTCTACATCAATTTTGTATCAAAAATATATCATAAATGTTATAAAAATATATAAATAATAGATATTCCTTAGAATTAAATCAATGAGAAAAGAAAGCATAAATTCCTACAATAAAAGAAATCACAACAAGCACTTGAAGCAGGATAAAAGACTAATTTATTATTAGATATATATAATATGCACTACATATCTAATAATAAATTAGTCTTTTATCCTGCTTCAAGTGCTTGTTGTGATTTCTTTTGTCAGTAGAAGCAGCAGAACTCAGTTGTTTATAGTTCCTACAATAAGTTTATAAATGTATAAAATATGTAAACATGCTTATTTTTTAGACTGAGGAAAGCCTACCTTTCATTTCTATCAATATATAGATAAAAATATGATGAAAAACTATTAAAATTAAATGCTATAGTAACAAAAAATGATATTTTAGCCAGTTTTATTTACATTAAGTGTTAGAATTTGATTTGCTTAGAAGTTTAATCACTGGAAGATGAGAGAGCAGAAAATTCTTTTCTGATAATGTTATTATTTGCTATAAAAATTATTGAGTGTTCTTTCTCTCTCATTTTTTTGAGTTATATATGTTGATAGATAACATTTTCAATTTTTTGCTGAAATATATAGTTAGGAACTTTGTGCAAATGCTTTATTTTTTAATATATGTTTATTTTATTTAATCTGTGTTTTATAAAAATAAGTACAAGTAATCCCAATCTGTACAAGTTAATTTTTTCTTAGAGTTTGTTCATAAAGTAAGAGCTAGTAAAGCAGGACTCATTTTTCATTGACATAATCTTAAAATGGGTTCTGTTTTCAGCAATGCAATTTAAGACTACTTTGATCCCTGTTGGACCAAAGTAGGTAATAATCATGGATGGTAATAACTATAATTATTATCTTAAAATAAAAATAATTATAATTTCTGAAATAAATGAAATATTTATTTAAAGGCAACTATGAATGCAGTGTTTATGTAACTTCGGTGTGCCAAATGCAAACTGAACTCTCAGGCCCAGGAATAGCCAACATTTTTCAATCGAAAAAGCCAGAAATTGAAGTCAAATAACAAAAAGAAGTGTACAAACATAAATAGAAAGTAAACTATGATAATTTAAAACAAGATTTATGATGAGATTAAGATTTAGTTTTCTAAAAGATGTGATTAAAGATTCAAAGCGAGAGAAAATAGTAATGGCAGCACTTCCAGTCTTATGAGTTCAGGTCTGGTTTGCACATGTGCAGAAACATGGACTTCACATGCTTATTTCTTTATTATATATGATGATGATAAATAAAAACAAATAGATACACAGGCAGTCCCTGACTTACTTAAGTGAATTGTTTCATGAAAACTTCCATAAATTAAATCATATATAGGTTGGAGCAAACATTATACAGTCACAAAGACATAACATTAAAAATAATAAGATTAAAGAATAAGCACATAAGTTGTGTGGTAAAGCATTTGCTTGCCATCTTGGAGGATCCAGATTCATTTCTGAGTTCCATACTTCCATTTTTTTGGAAGGGTCTATGTTCAAAGCATAACTTGTTCCAGCTTGTTAACTAAAATTAATCTTACATAAGTACAGATCTACATAAGTGAGGATTGCCTGTACTTATTTCTAAATTCATGTTTTACAAAATCCTTTTAAAATATTAATTTTTAAAGTGATGAATTTATAGATAACTCTCTAAATTATTAGCTTATTTCTTTCATAAAAAATAGTTTTATGAATTTATTAAATTTTGATTTTTATGTATAAAGAAATATAAAAATACTTGAAAACTAAAATAAAAAATTTTATTTAAAAAATGACATAATTAAATATAGATGACATTACGTAATATTTTTTAACATTTGACTTAAAGATCTTTAAAACATTGAATTTAGCATTGTGAAATGTTAATACTATATATATATATATATATATACATACTGTATATATAATAGAGAAATTTTTTTCTCATGCATTCTTGATTCAAATCACTATCATAGATTAAATTTTGTGATTTAAAAAAAAGCAAGTTAATCATTGCATTTAATTTTATGACTTAGGCAACAAAATTTTAATAAATTTGCAGAAAATTTTAAATTTAAAAATTTTTATGAAATTTTTATGATTATGAAAAGTTTGAGTTTAAAATTAAATATTAGGTATCAAAGAGAATAAAAATAATTTTATAAAATTTCTTTGAAGTTTTCATTGTAAATTTATATGGAAAATATAAATTACATGCAGGATATATTTCCTTTGATAATTGTAGAGGTGTATCATCATTAGGTAAGAAGCTTCCCATCCTGTCAGATTATATTTTTGCTTATTTTATAATTTTTTTTTCCAGTATTTTGTTTTATTGTTTAGAAATTTTATAATTTTTATAGCATTTTTCAATTTAAATTTAAAAGTGAATTAATTTAAATACATATTTATTATTGAGATTAAATTTATAAACGTAATTTTTTTCATATTTTTAATAAAGATTATGATTTAATATTTATAAAAATATAAGCTTATCAAATAAGCTTAAATCTATATATTCCTATTATACAGGGTGGGTCAAGATAAACAAAACCCAGCCAATTACCAATTTCTACATCGGGTTCAGTTTATCTTGGGCCCACTCTATATAAGCTTTTTTCTTTATATATTGTGTATTGATTAGGAAATGAATTCTGAAATATTAGATGATACAATATTTTTATATCTAAAAATTTCATTTATATTTTAAATCATTAAAAGTGCAAACAATATATCAATATAAAACAAAAAGCACTAATTGCAGTTAAGTTTATAAAATCAGTATAAATATTTATTAAAAAAATGCTTTCGATCTTCAAACAAGATCCTCATTCAGTTTTCATTCAGTTAGCTAATTAGAGTATTCTAACTTGCAAGAACTGAAAACTGATGAGGATCTTGTTTGAAGATCGAAAGCATTTTTTTAATAAATATTTATACTAATTTTATAGACTTAACTTCAATTAGTGCTTTTGTTTTTTAAAAGTTTAGTTTGTAGTTGCAGAATTTTTGAAATAAAAGTGTGTGTGTGTGTGTGTGTGTGTGTGTGTGTGTGTGTGTGTGTGTGTGTGTGTAAGTATTTTAATAAATTAAAAATAAATAATTAAATTAAATTTATTTAAAAATACATATATATATATATATATATAATATATCCATTTTATATTGAGAATTAATATAGGTATCAGTATATTTGTTTTAAGTTTTAATTTAAAATTATTATAATTTGGAAAAATTTGTATTAATTGAATAAGAATAAAAGGCACTGTATGACTTTTTCTTTTAAATATTTTGAAATGTAATTCATAGTAGAGCTCTTGGCTTGAGATCAGCTTGATCCAAAATTTCAAGCTTTAGTATTCTGTTTTAAATCTTTAAATTTGTCCTCTAAGAGACTTTAAATTGATAAACATTATTTATTGAACAACCAGAAAATTTTTCTGTGAAATGTATGCATCAAAATAAGAGATTACAAAATTTTTATGTTTATTTTTATTAAACTAACAAGGGGAGGACACAGCTGAAAAATAATCATATAACTTTATTTAATAAAACTTTAATTTTAAATTTTACATAAAACTAAAAGTTTTGATTTGTATCAGATGTGTACATCATGAAAGTTTTATTAAATAAAGTTATAATTTTAAATTTTACATAAAACTAAAAGTTTTGATTTGTATCAGATGTGTACATCATGCATGAAAGGTTTTGATTAAACATATAAAGTAGGTTAAAGTTGGTGAGAAAAACATAACAAAGAATTTTTATCTGGTATGAAATACAATAAAACAGTTTTTATTTTTGTTAAAGCACACAGCTACTTTGCATTTACAACAACAAACATATAAATCCTTTGCAATATAGCTTTTTACTAAGTCATAACTAAATCCTGAGATACCACTCAGAACATTTATCTTGTAGCTCCATTTATATGGTTTTTTTGAGATTATATTGTTTCAGGGATATGCAACCTTTGAATGGAGCAATCTGTTCATCAATGCACAGTTGTTCTTTAGGGATTACCAACATACATTCTTTCAAAAAATTGATCAGGGGACGAATCTTGTGCAATTTATCATGACCAGGTAGACTTTTCTCAGCAAATGTTATCATTAAAATGAATATATCTTTTCATTTCCTCAAAATTATTTATGCTTATCACTTCTGAGACCAATGGATGACCAAATATTGGGTTTCAGTAGTCTCTAGTTGCTGACAACTGAATTATTGTCATGTACAGTTCGTTCCAAAAAGATAGTCACCTGCTTCGCAGGGGCTGAACTTTCCGGAAGTTGGTCGGTTATAAAGTCTGTCAGTTCGAACGTGCATAGTGGAAGCTAAAAATAGACGCGTCCGTTCTGACTAAGAATAGGGTTGAGGTATACGAATGAGATGGGTCGATTAGTTCTGATAAAGAATAGGGGTGAGGTATAAGAATGAGATGGGTCGATTACAGTGCTCTGAATCGAAAAGCTAATCACTGGTAACTATTTCAAGCTAGGTAGACTTTCTAGTTACGAATTGAATAAATAGATAACACAATCTAATGAAATTTTTTAAATTTTGAGTATTGGTAATTATGAGTAATACGCAGAAATTATATCTTATATATCATACCATGCTATGATATATATGTTGCCTGATTTCCCTAATTTTAATGCATAAAATATTTTGGATTTGCTATCACTGATCTATAATTTATAAATTTAAATATATATAATAATTTTATTAATATGTATAATTTATTTATTAAAATACAAGTATCCCTCCTATAACACTGTAGATAGGTTCCTGAAAAACACCATTTTGTGAGAAATCGTGTTATATGAGATCTGGAGCCAGTATAAAAAGATAAATTATGTTCTAAAACCAATTAAAAACAAATAATTTTCTTTAATTCCACTTAAAAAACTTAATTTTTATTAAGAATATTAATAACACAAAACATAAAGAAAGTAAAAATATATACATAAGACCTTAAAAAAACAATATACGTAAAACAAAAGGAAAGAAAAAAGTATACAGCTATATAACATTCATTTAATAATAATATCTTCTCCTAAAAAATAATATACATCAAACAAAAGGAAAAAGTATACAGCCTATATAACATTCATTTAATAATTATATCTTCTTACCACTGTTTTGTTAAAACGAGAACATTTTTTCTTTAACAATATCAACTTCACTTCTGAACTTTTTTATGCATTTAAAGTTTGTGTAATTTCTGCTCTCTTTACAAACTTTGTAATCTGACCTGCTACAAAACAGTCATTTCTTAATATAAATCCCAAAAAATTTTATGAATAAAAAAGTTTATCTTCTCTTTCACATTCCTCTATTGAAGAATAAAACTTTATTTTTTTATCCAAGAACTGAATATATGGAACGCAAAATATTCAATTGCTGCTAATTAACTCAATTTCAAATCAAAATCGAAAATGGAATAAAACTTTATTTTTTTATCCAAGAACTGAATGTATGGAACGCAAAATATTCAATTGCTGCTAATTAACTCAATTTCAAATCAAAATCGAAAATAATCTGCATATCGTCCCTCTCATAGCCAACTAGCAAAATTGCATTTATGACTAATTTTAACAAAGTATTTCCCAATGATTGCATTTTATGTATGCATTGTATGTCCCTAGTATGGATTTACAAAAATTAATGAAAATATTTTGTATTGTACCCTAGTATGGATTTACAAAAATTAATGAAAATGTTTTGTGTTGTAGGAAAGTGAACATAATTTTCTAAATGTGTTAAGTAAAAACCATGTTATAGAAGTACTGTTATATGAGGGTTTCTGCAATTTTCAAATCATGTTAGAGTAAAACCATCACCATAGGAAGCTGTGTTATAGGAGGGATACTTGTATTCAGTATTTTCCTAAGCTTTAAATAACTTGGATTTCCTTATTTTTTCAGTTATGGATCGACTTCGTAGAAGTCTAAGAGATAGTTTTCGAAAAAGAAGAGATCATGTCCCAGAATGTAGTAAACCTCATCAGTGGCAAGCTGATGAAGCTGCAGTAAGAGGTGGAACATGCAATTTTTCAGTAAAGGTACGAGCATAATATTTTAAAATAATAATTATATTGAAATCAGCCAACTCCATATGTCATACAGGACAGCAATTCCAGTTTTTTCAATATTGTCATTGCTATGACACAATTTTAAAAGCATTAAAATATTGGCATACTACAATCACTATAATATATTTACTAATAGGATGTTACTATATTTTTGTTAGATATGTTTTATAATACATCTATTACTTGTTTTAAATACTTTTAACCTGTTTTGTGCTAATTACACCATATGCCATGCTTTGTAATTTATTGCTTGCAGCTATTTACATCATATTCCATCCATGGTAAGAACAAAGTAAAAAATAAAATCAATTAAATTGCAATTTTCCTATTCACATTAATTAAGATATTGCATTAATGTGAATAACTTCTGATTGATAATACTAACTAATATGTTTTGATTGATAATACTAATCTCTAAAGTTGATTCCTATATTTTTCGGCCAAAATTTTTTTTATTTTGCAAGGCTTTTACAAAAATTTTTTTGATTGAATAGTTTTCATAAAATTATCTTTTGTCTTTCCTTCCTTCCCTACATTTTAGTCTACTGTATTCATATTGTTCTGATTATAGGTTGAAAAGAAGTTAATTCAGAAATTTTTTGCAAAAATTAATATTTTATAGAATGAACTATAAATGTTAAAATTAAAAAAACATTACAGATAAAACAAAAATTTTTATTAATTAAAATTATTCATTTTCACTGTATTTTTGCAAAAAATAAGAAAATACAAATGTAAATAATCATCTGCCATTTGGCATGCACATTAATTGCTTTAGTGCAGCCACTCTCTTTCCAGGAAATTGTGGTCATGCCTATTTTATACTGTGGCATGTGAATATTGGATGGGTTGGTATAATAAACCATCTGAGGTGCAATTAGAGCAAATTAGAGAATATTATAGCACTTTATATATGAGAGTAGATGATTTTTGTTTGTTAGGTGTTTTTGATATAAATTAGTTGAAAAGAAAAAGAAACAAGTCAATAAATATAAATTATTAATTAACATGACAATATTTTGATAATTTTATGTCACTTTTGAATTAATTATATGACATTACTTCATTAATATTCATTAATCAAAATTTGCATAATACATGGTTTTTAGATTTTTTTTTAAATATAGTCTGATTTTCTTCATTCATTGTTTGCTTTATTCAGAGGACCTGCTGCTATCCAAAACTAACAGTTATTTTGTTGGATAGCTAATTCTTCATATAAAAAATTTATTTTTTCATCAATCTTATAAATAGAACAAAAAGTTGTGAAAAAAATAAAATTAAAAAAAATGTTTATATTTTTCGAATGAGAACAAAAATTGTAATAGGTTATAAAAATCTGAAAAGGTTTTAATGAAAATTAAAAATTAAATTGAGATATGACAATTTTAATTTTTTACATATTAATTAGGCTTAATTACACAAATAGTTGGTTTATAAATTCCATCATATTTTTTCATTGTCAGCATGGAAAGGGATAATATTTCTTTTGACCATATGCAGGCAGTCCCCAAGATCTGACATACATAGATCCATACTTGGTTAATTTTAGATAAGGAGTTGGGCCAAGTTCAGACCATTCCTGAACTTAGCCCATTCCTCAAGTTCTCTAAATTGAATCCAGGTCCTCTAAGATGGTAAGTGACTTCATCATGTGATTTATATGCTTATTTTTCAATATAACTATTTTTAACATTAAGTCTTTTATGACCCACTAGTACTCTATAACAGTGGTGTTCAACTCGTCGATCGTGATTGACAGGTCCATTGCGAAGCAATTTTTGAGCAATCTCTTGTTTATCTCTCCTTAATTACAAAACCAATTGCAATTGGCCAAAATTTTTCATATCAACTTGACTGTGAAAATATTGCACGGTTCAAACAATATCAAATTTCACATTAACTTTGTTTTTTAATCAACCAGCATTTCCTGTAACTTGTGAGTTTGTGATCAATTTTTTTTGTTATTGTTTTTTCTAACTTTGGCTTTCCAAAATAGAGAGATAAATATTTTATTCCAATATATTTATTTTATTTGTTGTGTTAAAATAATTAAAAGTGATAAATAAATTTTTAAATATACAAATAAAGTTTTTAGTTTTCTTAGAGTTTTTAGGGCTGGGAGAGGAGGTTACAAATTGTGTAATTAAATGAATTTAGTACAATATATATAATTGCTACATAATTGCTTTAAATTACATGTTTTTCTTAAAATTAAATTTCTTGCTATCGATCTCTATTTTTCTATTTAGCGTTGAAAGTAACTTTTTAAAGAAATCAAGAAGTTTTTTTAATTTCAATTTTTATAAATTCAAATGTCCATAACTACTTACATTTTTAAATAGGTTATAATACAACAAATAAATCTTTAACAAGTATGTTTTTTATACACTTCTTTTAAAAATGGATTGTTTTGATTTTGTTTGTTGTATTTAGCTATCCTAAAAAATCCGAGTTCCCATTAATAGTTTTATTTTATTTTTGGCGAGAAAGTTTCCCACAAAATGATGTAAGCCTTAGAGGACAGCACCAAATTTGTGTCACCAATCTTACTGATCGGTGATACAAATTTGGTGCTGTCCTGTTGTCTGGTTGTATACGTCAGACAACGCTAATCAAAATGAAAAAAACTCATGAAATTGCCTTTCATTAAAATGAAATAGCGTATAATTGATCACAATATATGACATAGTCTCGATGTGATAGTTACTTTCTACTATCTTTGTAACATACTATTCTCCTTTTTCATTTTAGTTAAGAGCATTACAGGCCACAAAACTCACTTTGAGGGCCGCATGCGACCCACGGGCTGCCAGTTTGACACCCCTGGTTTAGAACATTGAAATGTTCAGGTTATTTGGTTTGTTATATTTATCAATTATTAATTTTGGATATTGTATTACTGATATATCATTCCATATAACATTGTATCTGTAATGGAATGATATTGTATGTTGTGGAAGCATTTATAATACATAACATCCAATATGTAATGAAATCAACAAAACAATGCAAACAACAATATGAAATGATAGATCTATGATTATTGATTATAATGGAGATTGTTATTTATTACCAATCATTTTTGTATATGTAATAAATTCAAATATATGAGTTTCAATTGATAAATATTTGAATTTTAGTGTGTAAAAAAATAAAAGTAATAAAAATTCAAATTTATAAAAATGGAAATTACAGAAATTTATCTATTTTTGTAGTGGGAATTAAAACAAAATATTAAAAAAATTTTTTTTTTAAAATGTTTAAATTTTATTATGTAGAATTGTTAAATTACTCTCTATATTTATATCTTAAATTATTTTCAGTATTTGGGATGTGTTGAAGTGTTTGAGTCTCGAGGAATGCAAGTTTGTGAAGAAGCACTAAAAGTCTTAAGGGTAAATTATAAAATTTATTAATAATATATTTTGTTGGTGTTGAAAACTGAATCCAATTATTTATATTCAAAAATGACTCATTATTAATTATTATTATAGAAATTAAGTAATATTTAATTTACCTCTATTTTTAATCCATGTCTATTGCATTAAACTACTTACTGGTACTGATTATTAACATATTGATAATTATATAGATAATTGTTTATGAGTTATCCATGATCTGTCTGATACCATTGCTGTTTTTTATCCTTTTTATTCTTAAATGGAATAAAAGAATATATGAATTAGATTTATTTGTCTGTTATCCATCTATCAACATAACAATCATAAATATTATCCTGTTTGGATAAAAATAGCATATTTTTACAAATGATATAAATGAATGAAGAAAACAAGGCAAGTTGGAAAAAACCTTATATGTTAATAGATTTTTTAAAAATATATTCATTGCTTCAATTGAAGAATAGAGATTAAGAACTGCTAGTAGATCAATGACAAAAAAATTTTATTTGACAATAAAAGCACACGTACAATCAGGAGAAAATGTGTTTTATCAATTGACATCTTCAGTTCTCCTATTCAGTCATTTTTGCAAATGTAAGAATACAGCAGGGGGTTCCCAAAGTTATGCCTAGGTGGGCCAAATTGTAAATTCCAAAATACTTGGCAGGCCAAAGAAAAGTGTTATGGAAAAATATGTTCAAATCGAAAGTGCACTAGTGAATCCATTTGTTTTTTGACGATTACGGATTGTTCTTTCCCTGCCAAGTGAGCTGAAATTATTATTATTTTAGTAATGTGTGGAAATTATGGAGCAGCATAATAAAGAGGTTACGATAAAAAGTTAGACATGAGAAAGATTTATACTAATTTTATAGCATAATCATTCTTTATTTATGACAATAATTACTTCTGGTAAGGCAATAAATATATAAGTATGAAAATAAAACATTAACATTATAATTTTAGTGACTTTTTTTTTCCCCTGCTAGGCGTCAACAGGAAATGATCAGCCTATTTTCTGATCTTAAACTTTAAACTTATATTACATTATTGGTGGTCAAAACTTAACCATTGAGTATCCATTTGATTTACTCTTACTTAAAAAAATTATCTACCATGCGGCTTTTCTATAAAGTGGAAGATATATTGGAAGTTGGTTTAGTAATTAATTAAATTTACAATTATATTTCATTTTAAATTAATAAAATTTTATTTCCTTTAATATTCAATAATTTGCAAACTGGCTTATATGTAAAATTTAACAATTAGCATTAGCTTTTTAATTCCAAATTTTTTATATATTGTGAACTTCGCTCTTTTCCTTTTTGAAAAAATATCTGAAAAATATTAATTATAGATATTAAAATAAATTCAAATATAATTAAATTTCGCATTAAAATAATTAAATATTAGACAATTCTCTTTGACAACTATTTAGACAATTTTATTTCTTATATAGCAATGGAAGCGCATAAAATGTTTCAACTTTTGGAAGCCTTTCAAATGAATATCACGTTAGTTATACAAAACTTAGGAAAACGAACTAATAGAATTATAATTTTTTTTTTTTTGATATTTTATTGAAAATACACGATATTAAATCAAATGTTAATTAAAAGCAAATAACTTTATAACATACTATGATCAGTATCTAACTTACCTTAACTAAAAAGTAGTGGAATTCGCATAATTGTCGGAATTTAATTATTTGTATCATTTTCAAATTCATTCATAGTAGAGTTCACCTCTAATTCGGTCAAATTATCCGCTGAATCAGGCAATTCCTCATTAGGAGATGAAGGAAAAGATGAATACATCCAAGGATCCGGAGATGGAAAAACCAGTGGTTTAGCTTGGAAGTAATTCCCTGAATTGCTAATATTAGTTATTTGCATATTAGGATTCCATATAAATATGTAATAAAGAGATAATACTATAGCAGCCAAAGATACAAAAAATACATAAGCGAACACTGTCATTAATCGGGTAATTTTCTTATTTTGTTTCGCTTCATCTAAATTGTTTCTACTTTGTCTTCTTGATAGACGCACATTTGGGTCATTAACTGCGACGGTTCGATCGTCGTCAGCTGATCGAGATTTATTACCTGTCATGTCGAGATGATGTCGTGACTAATGGTGGTTGGAAAACATAGAATATAGGGAACATTAGGGAGTAGTAAATAATCGATAATTTTGGATTTTATTGGCTTCTTTAAGTCACGTGAACGAAAGCATTTATTAGACATCTTATTAAATGTCAGAAATCAAAATTTAGATTAAAATAAAACTAAAAATTTCTTTAATCGATCAAATGGCCTAAATCAGACGTATTCTTTAATATAATATCATAATTGAAAAATAAACTACAGTGGTACCTCGGTATACGTCCGCTTTGGAATAAGTCCAACTTGGTATTCGTCCTATTTGGATGCGAAAAATTTTGCTTGGTATACGACTTTTGTTTGGAAACGACCGATTCGCGTGCTAGAACTTGTATGAGTCTGTTGTGTATCTCTTAAAAACACATTCCTTATATAAAACTTGCATAGAAGTATCACCCCAATAAAGTCCAAACATGTAATAGCATTGTTTGGAATGACCAGACAATGTCATATTTCCAAAACATCCTGAGGGGAAGGCAGAAGCAAAGTTCTTTGGATAGATTTTTAGTAAAAATCAAACCTGGTGAGCCTCAGCAAGATCCAAGTAGGGAAAAGAGAGAGAACATAGAGAAAAAAAAACAGGAATTTTAGATTGCTGAAGTTTTATTGGAAGAGGACTCTCCTTCCAAACGATAACATTTCCTCCTCCTCCCTTCTCAGCACCATCCTAGTAGGTACTCGACTTTTCTCAGTAAGGTAGTGAGGTTAAATTTTCATTTATTTCATTTACTGTAATTGCTTTGCTTTTATTATTTTAGTATTAAGCATGTGTTTAAATTATTTTATACAACCCCGTCAATGTGTACAATATGCCAATAACAACAGGATTTTTTTTCATGGGAACAAATTAATCATTTTCCCTTTATTTCTTATGGGAAAAATTCGTTTGGTATATGTCGTGTTTGTTATAAGTCCAAGGATCTGGAACGGATTAAGAACGTTTACCGAGGTACCACTGTAATCTTAATGGCATATAATCGGTTTAAAACTTTTAGGAACTTGATAATACTTCTAAAAAATTTAATAAATATATACTATAGTTTCTAATCATAATCAGTTTTTTATTCTAATCATTACATAAATTATTAACATTATATATTCTAAGAGTATAATATGTTTCCTGATGATAATCATCATGAGATAATAGTTATATTGTATTTTTTAAATTTCGAACGGCCGCACTCTTATATGAAAGATAAATGGAGATTTCAAAAATAATAGTATAGGCTACTAATTTAGAAATAAATTATGGTACAATATTTTGTTTCTGTTTAACGAGTGTATTTTATGATCTACTTTGATGTAAAATCGTCGCACTTATCTAAAATTAAAAATTCGTTATGCAATTAAGAAAATGTAAAATAATCATTCGAAAAAATTAAAACCCCCCATGTTTTTAATTTTTTCAAATGATTCGTAGATGAAAAATTTCAAATTAATAAAAATCATATTCGTTTATACACTACTATTAAACAACTTATTTCCTTTGAGTTCTAGTATCACTTTATGCATATAATTTAGAATATGAATGAAATAATCATATATCATTATAAGCAATATTAAGTGAAAGCATATGCAACACGCAGAATGAAATCCGTTTTAAATAATACGCAATATAATTTAATTGGAAGTAACAAAATAATTATAACTAATAACGTCTTCAAGATTGATTCTTAGAAAACAAAAGCTTGCAATTTACTAAAAAAAGTCTTTTAACAGAGAAAACTCCGCTTTGACTCTGTATTTTTCAGCGACAAAAATATAATTGATATAAGTAAGTAATATACTCGTATTTATCCGATAAGTATTATTTTATCGTAATCAATATTTTTTTTTTTTTGTTTTGTTTAATATTTTGCGGCTACATACATATTGTTTATAGTTTTCATTATAGTTTATAATTTTCATTAGTTTAACTTAAGTATTACCATATATAATGTTTTTATATTGTATACTTGGTTGTATCATATTTGGCTCGGACCAATTAAATTTTTTAGTATATTATAATTCTTTTATTTATGTTTTTACACTACAGCATTAATAAATTAATTATTAGTATAGTAATCTTGTATTTATTTTTTTAAATAATTAACAATGCACTTTTGCTATTGTTTAATAATAATTTCTTTCCATTTAAATAAAATTTAATTACAAGCAACTGCCAGTGTACCTGTCAGAATATTTAAAATAAATGTAGAAAGAGACTATGTGGATGTGGGATCGATTATAAACTAGGTCACAGAATATTTCGAACATTGATCACTCCCTCCTGTTCATCATTTTTCGTCACACCCAGTTGATTGCTATATCTAGTTTTAAGACATATCTAGTTCTAAGGCAGCTATACATGTCTTACATTTTATAACAAATCTCCAAATATAATTACATTGCAATCTTATTTTTTGGAACAATTAAACATAAACATTTTATATTTTATAAAAAATTTTTAATCATATTCAATAGAAAGATAAATCACTATTTTTAGTGTGACTTTTTAATTTTTATGATCCCCTTCATCTCTTAGACTTACGTAAGGAAGTTGTTAGCCTACGTTATTTATCGTTTCAAATCTATTACTTCGTAATTTATGGATGCTGCCTATGCTATGGAGCCTTCATAAACATAATTTGACGATGATAAATCCGCAGTAGACCTAATTATCCTGAAATTTTATC
Source organism: Olivierus martensii (assembly GCA_000484575.1). Taxonomy (NCBI): domain Eukaryota; kingdom Metazoa; phylum Arthropoda; class Arachnida; order Scorpiones; family Buthidae; genus Olivierus; species Olivierus martensii. The sequence continues at coordinate 20,150 of AYEL01078498.1, forward strand.
AGTTAGATGAGGTTAGGTTAGTTAAGCCGTAATATCCTCATGGGATATTCTGTATCTGGCGGCTGCCACTTATAGAGTCCATCACAAGCTGGCAAACAGCTGGGGTCAACCGGATGGTTGAAGGACGGGGTTCAATGGACCGGGCCCGGACCCTCCTGAAAAACTGGAGATGTGGGACTCAAATTTTATCAGAAACATTGAAAAACACTTTGACAACAAACTATTAGGAACAGAAAAAGGACAAGGAAAAGAAAAGGATCGAAAACATGATACCGAAAACAAGCAAATGAAAATCAAAAAAACTAAATGAACTGGCGATAAATTAAAAAAAAATTTGGTAGAAAGGAGTTGTAATATTCAGAAGTAACAGATTACATCTTTTAAAAATGTAAGCTAAATATGAATCGAATTTAATTCAAGTGGTCGGCTGGATGGCCGCGTGTAAAGCATTCGCTTACACCTCGGAGAACCGGATTCAAATCCGAGTCACATACTACCATTTTTTCAGGAAGGATCTGGACCGTTCCGGCCCCTTGAATCCCATCCATCAACCTTCCGATTGATCCACCACGGATGTTGGTTAGCCTGTGGTGAGCTCTAAAAACCCCACCTCCAAGTATAAAAATATCCCAAGTATGACATGGAGGCTTTACCCTCATAACCATTTAATTCAACAATATATCAAATTTTTAGATGGTGAATTAGTATGATTAAATTTATAGAAACTAAATTTCTTTATCTGTTTCCTCTGTTACAGATTTTTTTATTCATCTTATTTTGCAGATTCTATGTAAATGCCAGGAAGTAAATTGTTACATTATTTTCAAAATATACCAATAAATTTTTATTTTACAATTTATCATTTAACACTATTAAAAACCTAAAATTTATACATTATAAATTCTATTTAATCAAAAAATTCAACACAGTTTATAATATGCATTTCGGCCCTCTTCAGTTATTTGTGTGAAATTTTCAACTTTAAATTTGCAATAAAAATTGAATGTTGCCATTCCTCCTTAAATTGACAGTATATAATGCGTAAACCCATACAAAAAGCACCTGTCACGACAACCAAATTCACTGTTGAATAATGCACTTTACAATTACATTCCAAAAAATCTTTTTCGAGTTATACAATATCCATCTTTCTATTAAACAAATCAATATCTATTAACTTTAATTCTATGATATCCTTAAAAATTTGAATTGATTCCTTTCAATTTTTGTTGCAAATTTAAAGTTGAAAATTTCACACAGATAACTGAAGAGCTTCAAAATGCATATTATGAACTGTGTTGAATTTTTAGAATAAATAGAATTTATAATGTATAAATTTTTAGGTTTTTAATAAAGTCATAAATTGTAAAATAAAGATTTATTGGTATATTTTAAAAATAATGCAAAAATTTATTTCTTGGCATTCACATAGAATCTGCGAAATAAGGTGAATAAAAAAAATCTGTAACAAAAGAAACAGATAAAGAAACTTAGTTTCTATAGATTTAATCATCTAATTCAAGTTTGTGAAAAATGGTATAATAATAATAATATGAAGTGATAACTAAAGTTTATTTTAATAATAAAACTATGTAAAGGATTAATTCCAATATTTTAATAATAATTTAAAATTATATGTTATGTTATTATTTTACAAAATAATAAATATTAAAGCTATCTACCAAAATTCATAAATATATTTACGGTAAATTATAAAATTAACAATCTCTAAAGGAAAACAAACATTGTTGTCAAAGCTTAGACATCAACTTAAATGAACAATTGAGAAAGTATTCCCACGGATTAGGTATTCCTTTCTAATAAAGTAAACAAACTTCCTTCCAAAGCAAGTATAGAAGGGGAATTCTCGATATAATAGATCCGCTTAGTTAGATCCAATTAACTAATAAAAAGGGTGTAATGCACTATTATACCACGTAACCCCACCACTTCAGTAGGCTAGGTAAAAATTTACATTGCCTGTGTGACGGCTGTATGTTGACTATATAGCAGGCTTTTTTAACGAATATATAAGGAATCTTTGGTTTAAAGCAAGGGTGTCAAACTCGTGGCCCGCGGGCCGCATGAGGCCCACAATGACTATATTTGCGGTCCAGCCAACAAAACGTACACAATAATAATAATGACCATATTTTGTTCAATGTTTACACGTATGTAGTGAAACTACGCGCAGGCGTACCATTCACTCTCCCCATTAATATTAGCAGCTTATATTTTAGATCCAATATTATTATCAGATCCAGAATTAACGACGCTCACCTTGGATCAATTTTGAAAGTAATCACTGCGAGCAATATTTCTCCCGAAGTAGGAAAGATAATAGCGGAGAAGAGATGCCAAGTGTCAGGAAGAAAACATTAAATTGTCCTTGTCCTTTTTTATTTCTGTACTTTTCGAAATAAATTTATGTTTCTATGAATATTGAAGTTCTTCTCATTAACATTATATGCCAAATAAACAAAAATTATAGATATTTAATTTTTAATAATCATAGGACTGATTTTTTTGTTGTGTTCCTATACCCGGTATGCAATGATTTTGTGATATTTTAATAATTTTCTGTGATTTTTGCCAAAGGTTTATTTACTTATATATAATAATTAAAATAATTATTTATCTTTATATTTAAATATTATTGTAAGTAAATGATGATAAAAATGTTACAATTAACTTATGTAGTAGTTCTTTAATACTTAGTAAAATTTTTTTATTAAAATAAACCACCGGTCCGCCGGCCAAAAAAGAATGAGAAACACTTCACAATAAAAAAGTCAGAAAATGGCAAGCTTCATTTGCTCCCACTTTAAAATAATAAAAAAAATGCTTAATGTATAGTATTTCATAAAAAAAACAGCACTAATAACAGCTAACCGGTAAGTTTCTTTTTAAACTTATCTGCTATTACTGCTGTTTTTTATGAAATACGATTATAAGTATAAGCAACTGTGCAAATATATAAAACATTTTGTTTTATATATTTGTACATCTTGAGAAAAAAGTACTATATATATATATATAGATTGTTTTAACTGTATTTTTGACTTTGAATTAATTAAAATTTATTTGTTGGTAAATTCATAAATATTTATTAATTAAACATTTAATTTTTATTTATTTCCATATTTTATTACATTATAAATTATTATGATGTTCAGTTTATTTGTTTTATTATGTAATCATTTATGCAAAATTTATAAATTAATAAATTTTTCTTTAAATTTAAGTAACAGAGAATGTGAGTCCCTCCTTGAGATTAGTTCAGATATTATGTTAAAAACTAGGTTTTCAACAATGTCTATAGATAAATTTTGGATCAAGACGAAAAATGAATAACCATCTATGTACGAGAAAGCGATGAAAATGTTAGTCCCCTTCGCAACAACAAATTTATGTGAAGCGGGGTTTTCATCTATAACGGTAATAAAAAATAAATTTAGAAATCGGCTTTCGGTTATTTTACCGCTCCGATTTAGCTTGACTAATTTAAACCCCACAATTGAAAAGTTAATGAGAAGATTGCAGCTGCTCTTCTTCAATTAACATTATATGCCAAATAAACAAAAATTATAGATATTTAATTTTTTATAATCATAGGACTGATTTTTTGTTGTGTTCCTATACCCGGTATGCAATGATTTTGTGATATTTTAATAAACCTTTGGCAAAAATCACAGAAAATTATTTACCTTTATATTTAAATATTATTGTAAGTAAATGATGATAAAAATGTTACAATTAACTTATGTAGTAGTTCTTTAATACTTAGTAAATTTTTTTTATTAAAATAAACCACCGGTCTGCCGGCCAAAAAAGAATGAGAAACACTTCACAATAAAAAAGTCAGAAAATGGCAAGCTTCATTTGCTCCCACTTTAAAAGAATAAAAAAAAAAAATGCTTTATGTATAATATTTCATAAACAGCACTAATAACAGCTAACCAGTAAGTTTCTTTTTAAACTTATCTGCTATTACTGCTGTTATTTTATGAAATATAATTATAAGCAACCGTGCAAATATATAAAACAAAATGTTTTATATATTTGCACAATCTTGAGAAAAAAGTACTATATATATATAGATTGTTATAACTTTATTTTTGGCTTTGAATTAATTAAAATTAATATTTATGAATTTACCAATAAATAAAAAAAATTAAATGTTTAATTAATAATTTCCATATTTTATTACATTATAAATTATTATGATATTTGTTTTATTATGTAATCATTTATGAAAAATTTATAAATTTTTCATAATCAGTTTTAATGAAAAGCTGTATTGATAAAATATGAGTATTTTTGTGGTAATAAAATATATTGAAGTTTTATTGTTGTTATTAATTAATTTCAACAATAAGTATAAAAAGAGAAAATACTGCAGGTTGAATGATGTGTTGTTAAATAAAATTTATTAATTAATTTTCTTTTTTAGGAAGATTAATATTCTTCCTAAAAAAGAAACTATATAATTAAAAATATATTAATACTAGCACTATTTTGCAGATAAAAATATTTCACAATTTATTTAACTTGTGTGTAATATTTTCAGTATACCTGTTTTCAGTAAAGTAAAAAAAAAATAAAATAAAATTTATAGTTTAAAGTAAAAATATATAATTTGTTATCTTTTATGTCCTCTAAACATTCATTAATTTTCAACTGTGCGTAATAAGTAATTTATAGCGTTAAGTAGTTAAGAACATATGTTTTAAAAAAACACTTATAGCCCATCTAATATTAGACTGATTAATCGTCCCCCTCACAAGGCACCAATCCTTCCTCGTGGCATGATAATCACATCCATCAGGCCAGACTGCACCTGCACGGAGGATGAGTTCTCAATCAAAATAGACCCAGAAAAGTGTACCCGAAAAAGTTCCTTTAAAGAGTCCCTGCAAGTACTAATCATACTGCCATCAGGCAACTTAAAAGAACCAACCCTGCAAAAATTCCCATTAGATATTATCTTCATAAGTCTGGATACCTCAGGAATATCCTGAATTTCCTGACAATACTGTTTCCAGGAAGACCTTTTAGCCTTTCTAATGGCCTTATTGTAACCAGTAAGAACACTCCTATATGCATCCCAATCACCAGTCCTCTTGGATTTATTAAAAAGCCGCCTAACATTATGTCCCAATCACCAGTCCTCCTAGCTTTATTAAAAAACCGTCTAACATTATGTCTAAGACCGCTCTGTCGTTCATTCCACCAAGGAACTCGCCTTGATGAGCGAGCAGTCCTGACAGGACAATTTTGGTGAGGATAAGAGGATTGCCTGTTGAATCTGGTCAAAAGTCATCTCTAAAGTCGCCTTGATGAGCGAGCAGTCCTGACAGGACAATTTTGATGGTAGGATCGATGAGCGAGCAGTCCTGACAGGACAATTTTGATGGTAGGATAAGAGAGCTGTTGAATCTGGTCAACAGTCATCTCTAAATCCACCACCGAGCAAACAGTCTCCTAAATGTATACCAAGCAAAATCTGCTCTGTATACCCCCAAGTTAAATTTAAGGTCTTCTCTAAAAGAAGCCCAATTAGTCTTGTGAGCGTCTCTATATGTAACCTGACTAGGTGCCATACAAAGCCCAATCAGTCCTCCGAGGGTCTCTATATGTAACCTGATTAGGTGCCATACCCTGTAAATTAAAGCAAATATATCTGTAATCCGAAGAAGAATGCTCACCAGACACATGCCAATTCTCAATTAGGTCAGAAATACACTGATACCCTAACGTTAGGTCAATGAGTTCCCTCCTGTTAACAACAACAAAAGTAGGTTCATTACCCCTATTCAAAATAAAAAGATTAGTGCCCATCAGAAACTCCAATAGGTGCTCCCCCCCCTACAGTTGATGCCTTTGCTACATCAAACCACATGATGAGAGTTATCAACACCGACCAATAAATCAAAATGATTCTTTTGACAAAATTCCACCAAAGACCCAAATACAGTTGATGCCTTTGCTACCTCAAACCACATGATGAGAGTTATCATCAACACCGACCAATAAATCAAAATGATTCTTTTGACAAAATTCCACCAAAGACCCAAACTCAGGTGTTGGTGGAAGTTCGTCTTTATCATAAGGGAAATAAGCAGAGGAAACAATAATTCCCTTACTAGCACCCCCCTCATCAAGCTTCACCCAAACAGTAGTAAGATCTCTAGAACAGAAATCCCAGATGGGTGAAACACTTATGTTATTTCTAATGAAAACACAAGTTCAAGGACCATTATCAGAAGTACAAGAAGTAAAAGAAAACAACTCACCTTCCTTGCAGTCAAGCCCCCGTATTCAGCCCTTATAGTGCCATGGCTCTTGAATAAGAGCAAGGTCATAACAGCCTCCCACAAGCAGCCGACCCAAAAGGGCGGAAGAAGCTTGGGAGTGCTGGAGATTGATCTGAATCACCCTTAGACCTATGACATTACAGGTACCTAAGGTGGACAAAGATCCATGCCCTCCTCCGTTAACTGGACATTGGAAGGACCAGTGGTACCCCCAGAAGCCTGATCCTTATTGGTGAGCCTGACCAGTTCATGCCCTCTTTACGGGAGCAGTCACTGAAGCTATCGGTCTTCCAGACTTGGAATTAGGATCCGAAAGTACCTTAAAGGTCCCTTGATCGACCCCAGAAAAAGCCTTGAAATTGACCGCTTTGATGGGCTTTGCCGAAGCAAGATTAACCATCAGAATCAAATGCTGTCCTTTAGTGTCACTACTATGACCCAAGACCCTCCAATTTTCAATCTTGAACCCCGGATTGAATACTTGGAGTAGAGCCAAAAGTTGGTTTGCATCCTGCGTATGTGTGTCCGCAGTGCGATAAGCCACCTTCACAGGCCTGGGCAGGTTCATTGCAGGGATAACCCTTAAATGAATCCCCTGCCCAAGAGTACACCCATCCAAAAGCCAAGTGAGCCATTGACAGGTGAACTCAGAACATATGCTTAGAATAAGAAATGTAGATGTTGTTATTAACTTAATTTTTAATTATTATATTATTTTAATGTTTAAAATATTTTATGTAACATATTTATATATATTTTAGTAGTATCCTTATATGTTTTCAACCTAATTTCATAATGTTCGATTCTATTTTTTGAAAATGTTCTATATTTTGCAATGTGCTGAAGATGGGTGTACCAGAAAATGTTACACAAGGTTAAATAAATTGTGAAATATTTTTATCTGCTAAATAGTGCTAGTGTTAATATATTTCTAATTAAATAGAAAAAAGTAAGCAATAATCGTTAGATGTAAGAAACTATAATTTTAGATTTAGCAATTTTTTTATGAAATATTGAAATTTATATTTATAAATTTCAATATTCATAAAAATAATTTAACAATTTTTAATAGTGAACAATTCAATAGTATTAATTTTATCATTATAGAATATATTAGTCACAAGATACACAAAATATTGAAAACTACTGCTAATAAAAGATCACATTTACACATTTGTGATTTGATTCATTAAATTGTCTAGTAAATTATTAATTTTATAAATATTACTATGAATATTTACATATCACAAATACTTTGATACAAGAGTAAAAATGTAAGAAAAATATTTTCTTTGTTAAAAAGTAATCATGGCAGAGATTTATGCTACATATATTTATTGGCTTTATAGTCGCTCCAATTTATATCATTTCATTGAGAGATAGACAGGTAGATATTGCCTTTTATTATTATTATAAGATAATGTAGCACTTCAAGCTTACCATTTCTCTTTGATATTGATATAAAACACAATAATCAACTGTAATATTCAAAACTTAAATTTGTTATTTGTCTACAACCCAATTTATCAATATAAGTGAATAAATTTATCTTTTATTATATTATATTATTTTTATATTTTTCATAAATTATAAATATAAATTGAAGTTTAAATAACAATTTGTTTTCTTGCCTCCAAACACCACGTGTCTAAATCACCTATGGATCAAATACTGATTGTGACATTCAAGGTTTATTAAATTTGATATTCTTTTGCAACTTTGAATGCACTTATGAAAACAAAGATCTATCATTGAAAGATTATTGGGTGGAGAGCCACATAGAAGTGTGCAGTACTTTTACTCTGCAGAATCTGGCTTGCACAGCTTCAGATTTTTTCAGGAGATCACAGCCTGTCTAGTTTTGAACCCATCCTTCAAAAGACAGTTGACACCACTATGGCATGATTGCTTGTGATGAACTCTGGAATAGTTCCTTCACTTAGTAATCTCTGATTGGAAAACAGTATAAAACAAGAAAAGATGGCCCCCATCATAGAAGGTTAATGGTGGAATTATCAGATTTTATATATTGTTTAGCCGGCATATTGTAAGAGGTGACCCAAAGGATACTTTCCTCTCTTCATTAGTAATTTGTACACTTCTTTTGACTAGATTCTTTCCCTTTCTCCACTGCATTGTATTCAAATGCTTTTATGCTTTTCATACAATACTCACGTCTCATTTTAATCATCTCACCATCCTAGCACTATTACAGATAGATGAGAGAACAATTTGCTCTTCTCACAATCTTGTAATCAATGCAACTCTTTCAAACATATTTCTAAAATAGACAATCTGAATCAAATCAGGTTCACCTCATTTAGCTTGATTTCACATCTCATATGCTTCATACACTTTCAAATAAATTTTCATTCCTATTTATTCTGATTGGCTTTTTTATTAACATTCAAACATCTATTCTCAGATCTCGTTCTCTCTCAGAGAGAACAATGTCAATATCATTGGCAATACAGCAGAGAGTTATTTTATTTCACTCACTTTTGCATTTAAACCATTCACAGAAATTTCTCACATATGCATCCATGTACATGTTACAGGACAAACCCGAATTCAGGAAATACTAGAATTTCCTAGTCCAGGCAAACCCGAATTCAGGAAATACTAGAATTTCCTAGTCAAAACGAGAACACTAATGTTTGTCAGACATTCTAGTATTTCCTAGGCCGAATTCGAAATGCTGAACATTTCTTATTCAGTCTGGAATTTCTAGTTTTTCCTAGTCAAAACCCGAAGTGGCAAACAGTTAAAATAAGTCTTCATTTCTCATGTATTCCCTCACAGAGTTTGATATTTGCCAGTAGAAATTTCTTTCTTTAGAGAATATCCGAAAAGATAAACAAATTTCATTGAGGAAATCTGCAATCTGGCTAAATCCACTTTAAATGCTCGAAGCATTGTGTATCTAAATTATGTTTGTACAAAAAGAATAACATTAACATTTTGTGTAATTTTAAATGCCACAAAAGCCTACCTTGCAAAAATAAATAAGAGATACCTAGTTATGTTTTTTTTATTTTTGTATCTATGGAAATATCGTGAATACAAAAATTGTTGATTAATTGATTAAAAACATTATTATAATGAACATAATGCATATTTTTATTGCTCCACAGGAAATAATTTCATTGTTTATTTTCTGTTAAGAAAATGAAATAAGATAAATTGAAAACAGCTAACTCATTCATTATTACATGGTTGACTTTAAAGAACTGAAATTACCAACTTTTTATTTTTTATAGACAAATATTTTAATATTTTTATTAGTCGAAGTTCAACATAAAAATACGAAGTAAAAATTTTAAAGTTGAAAAAAACAATTAGATATCTGTTATTTATTTTTGCAAGGTATTTTTGTGGCATTTAGAATTACACAAAATGCTATTCTTTTTGCACAAACATAATTTAGATACACAGTGCTTTGTGTATTGAGTGCGTTCTAATGGAAGTATACTGTATACTTCCACTTGCGCAGATTGCAGCCTTCCTCAATGAGATTTGTTTATCCTTGCGGATATTCTTTAAAGAAAAAATTTCTACTGGCCAATATCGAAGTCTGAGCGAGAATGCATGAGAAATGGCGATTTTTGTTTTAACTGTTTGCCACATTGGGTTTTGACTAGGAAAAACTAGAAATTCCAGACTGTAAATAAGAAATGTTCGGAATTTCGAGTTCAGCCTAGGAAATACTAGAACATCCGACAAGCATTAGGACATTCTCGTTTTGACTAGGAAATTCTAGTATTCCCGACAAGCATTAGGACGTTCTTGTTTTGACTAGGAAATTCTAGTATTTCCTGAATTTAGGTTTGTCCTGTAACATATATATCAAATAAAAAAATAAATTTCATTTACAAAGTGTGTTTATCCTGTAACATACACATTAAACAGTCACAAGGACAATATATCCATGACTCAAATTCAGTTCATATTACTCTTACAAACCATTTATTCACACATTTGCACAGCTATCAACATGCATTGCTCTTATATCTTTAGCAGTTGCTGATTTATCATTCAATCTATATACCTCTCAGCACTTTCCAGTTTATTCCTATTCATTCAGTCATATGTCTTTAAGCTTCAAGTGCACAAAATATTCTCTCATTCAGAATATTTTTCCATAATCATATAAGTTGAAAAAATCTGGTCCACACATTCTCATCCATTCTGAAATAATAGTGCATATCCCAGAAACAGTCTTCAGTATCTCAGTCATGTTTTATTTAAGATTAATTTGACAGAAAGTAATTTCCCATAACTAATAATGTTAAAATGTTTTGGTTAAGGATTTGAATTGTACTTATATGTCTGTATGAATGAAATGTGTCAGACTTCTTTAAACTTAGAATTTAGCACAAAAATCAATCATCACCATCTTTTTTGATAACTTATTTCCATACTATTTCTCTAAGCTACCTATGCTTACTTCATTGCAATATTGCAGTCATCTCTTATTTTCCAGTTTGCATCTCCTTCAATTTCTATTAACTTACAACTCATATTCAGAAGATTATTCTAAATTAAGTGTAACATTGCATTGATAATATTTCCACTGTCTTCTTCCCAATCACCAGGAATGGGTATTTCTATATGGCTAGGTTCAATTCTAATATTATTAAGCTTTTCTATCTTATTATGATTGTTTATTGTGTATGATTGAATGAATATATAATACTACAGATTATATATCCATATAATCTAAATATAAAAGCTATTAAAGCCTTACCACTCAAGAAGGAAGACGACAAAAAAATTAGAGCAAACTTTTTTTTTTAGACTAGTGTAATGAAATTATTAGACAATACTGTCCATATAATGATTAGAAAAACCCTCACATAGATATAATTTACCATTAAATGTAGCAAGATACATTACCATACATATTTTGACCTCTTTGTATTCTTGAATGGAAAGAGGTCACATCTTTCCTATCCAAATTTGCACATATACAAGGTGTCTGACATGATAGACAGAGTTATGATGATCCATACTTACAACAGTGATTATTTATGATGAAAATCCTTACTTATGATTGATACCATCAATAATTTTGCAATAATGGTGGCCAATCAATCAAATGGCTAAGTAACTATCAGGATAGAAACATACTATGCTTTCATCATAAGTATTCATGTTTAATTGTGAATTCCTGAAAAATCTGGAGGTATGGAAGGTCCAGACTATGTCCATTCAACTCTTTTACCTGACTACTGATCTTACTCATAGGTGTAGGCAGCCTATGGTGAGCAGTGGAAATGCTATGCCAATTAGTATCAAATAAGAATGAAAACAGTGTATAATTAAAAAAAAAAAATGGTGGCCAAGCTGATCTTCAATGCTTCTTTAGTTAGATATTTTTGTTTCAATTCAAAAATGTTTTATGAAATGTTTACAAATAAATCACATATAAAGTAATTCATTTATTGGGATCCTATCCCAAGCTTAGTCAGGGACTGAGTTCAGATTCCATGTCTCAGAAAAATTTTTTGAAGGGTTTGGTCCAAGCATCAATCCAACTAGAGCAAAATTCTTCTGACTACCACAGATTGGCAGTTTACGGTTGATCCCAGAGTGGATTTCATTATGTACTGTAGTAATCAATCAATGATTAGAAATTGACATTATAAAATAATTGCTTATTTTTTTCTAAAAACTTGGTTTTACAAATATAAATGAAAGCAAAAGTGGAATGTATCTAATGCAGGGGTGGGCAACCTTTTTTTTGTAGGGGGCTGTATAGAAAAATTTATTTTTGTAGGGGGCTGTATAGAAAAATTTATGGTGGGCCACGGGCCAAAGGGCCATATAGAAAAATTTATGGTGGGCCACAGGCCAAAACAAAAACAAATTGTATAGAAAAATTTATGGTGGGCCACAGGCCAAAACAAAAACAATTGATATAGAATTTTTTTAAAAAAGAGAAGGTACAGATATGTAAGTATACATAGCGTTATTTATTTAAAAAAGAGAAGGCACAATATGTAAGTACATAGCATTGGTATTAGATATAATAAAATAATGTGGCTGATGTAAGTATACATAGCGTTGGTATTACATATAATAAAATAATGTGAGTGTTGGTATTAGATATAATAAAATAATGTGGCCCGCGGGCCAGAGGTTGATCTAATGTTTTCTTTATTTTTATCTACATAAATGTTGATAGATATAAGATGTTTATTTTCCTTGTTTTATAGAATAAAAAGCATTTATTCAACATTACTGTACTATTTGATTTTTAGAAACAAGTTGAATATTTTGATTTTTTGTGGTTGGAAACTTAATATCTATTTATAACACTGCACCTATAGGAAATCGCGTTCTGAGTTTGGTTGCAATTCAAAGGAATCATAAGTTTGAGCACATATCATAAGTTGGGAATCTCATGCATGCATGCATGCATGCATGCATGTATACAGAAGTCAATAGCACAAATGAACAGGCATATTCTAGTCAAAAATATGCATAAAATGTTTTATGTACATAGACCTGGAAAGGCTTTATTACAGAATATCACACAAACAGTTTTTGTGCTAGAATAGTTGATGCAAAAAACAATCTTTAGATATAGGTTAGATTTTTCTGAAAAATGTTGTAAACATGTTTTCTTTTAATTGAATTTTCATAATTGAATATTAAATGAAAAGTCAGATATTAAAGAATCTGTACATGTCTTCAGAAAAACATAGCCTACATTTAAAGATTATCTTTTGTCTCAATAATTCCTGCACAAACCATTTTTATGCAATAATTCGGTAATAAAGCTTTTCTGGACTAAGGAACATAAAACATTTTATGCTTATTTCAACTGTAGAATAAGCCCTTGCTCATCTGTGTCATTGATTTATGGATCACATCTATATATCAATATATAAACTTAGTCCAACCATTCAGAATCATTCATTCATCATAGTTACGTAAGTGTCACATCCACTCTACAAAGGGCTTCCCACTATATTTTAACATCTTAAGCCATAACTCTAACTCAGGGCTCTTACCTACATTTCAACAAATCAATCACAATCTCTTAGATATTGATCTGCTCACCTTCATTCATTCCATTCACTGTTTTCATTGCTTTCACAATCAAACATAATAATGCATGAAAATGCAAATGAATTACAAAAAAGATTGATCTTTATGAAATTCTTTAATCAATCAGATAAAAACAAAACTTATCATATTAATAATATTCTTCATCCAATTTCTGCACAAAAATATGAAAAAAAAATTATTAAATAAAAAACAGCATGAACAGAATGAGTAAAACCATACAAATATCTGAGAAAATTATTATATTTAAATAAATGAACAGCTTATAAGCAAAAGATCTACCACACATTGAATTTTTAAAATCACAGAAAACTGAGATTAAAATATAATCAACAATACAGAAATGCATTTTTAGCTTAGTTAGCTCTATATATATTTATAATCCAAACTATTAAAAATTAATATCTGTAAATTAAATTCACATACCATTAATAAAAGAATTAATATTTATCATCCTAAATTTTATATTTTTATACATATTTTAGTAGCAGATTTCAAAGTGAAAACAAATAAGGCATAACGTCTTAATTATTTAAAAGTGGCTTTCTCTCTTGTATTGAAAAAGGTATTTCACATTATTATTTCAAATGAAATATGCTTATATATGAATAAATTGCAATTATAAAATTAAATATTTAAAATAATGAAAATTATCTCAAAAGTGATAAATATGTATGTTAATGTAAAAATTTTTAATATTTTAATTGTTAATACAAGATATTAAGGATATTAAAAAGATATATTTTAAAAGTTTCAGAGATTTTATACAAAAGTAAGAAAGGATGCAAATCTGATTTCTCTTCAATTATATTCTATTCTGTGATATATTAATAAAAATGTTATGTTTAATTATATTAAAAAATCTTTAATAAATGAAAAAATTCTCCTTACAGATTAATAATAAATTTTATTCATAAATATAATATTTATAGAAGATATCTTTAGTTATTAACAAAAACATACTAACTATAAATAAAATGGGATAAAATCACTTAGAATGAATATTAAATAATTTATTCTAATAATTAAGATTTCTTTTAAATTTAAATTATGCTAATCTAATGTATGTCATCAAACTAAAAGTTATAACTTAATATCTTAAGAGAATGAAACATTGTTATTAAAAAAACTTTTAAATTCATTGTAGATATAAGTATGCCTGTTTTGAAATGTTATAATCATAAAGAAATGAAGCAAGTGGATAAATACAATAAATAAGATTTCTTTTAAATATAAGGAAATACTATAAACTTTTATCTTAATCATATATAAATATAATTTTAGTTTGAATGTATATGAGCTCAGTATTATATTCAAAAGATCTTTGTTTTAGTAAATTAAAAAATTGAATTTAATGTAATTTTATTGTTTTTGAAATACTGTATTTAAATGCAGTTTATATTTTTATATGTATAATTAATATCATTAAATATAACATTTTTAAAACTAAATATTCATTTATTATTTACATTTAGTTATATTTGATAACGATGAAGATATTTGAAGTGAAAATATTATGAATAAATGTGATTATAAACAATCTGCTAGGGAGAACTATATTTAATGAAGATCCCCTATTAGCACAAAAACTGAGATTTAAAAATGTTAAATTCTCATACTAACTAGATCTTTATCTTCAAGTTTTAAGCTAGATACAAAATATGAGCTATATTTTATTAAATTAAATATTTTATATTCTTAATATCCGTGTTAAAAAAAAAAAAAAGCTAGAGGCTTACCTTAAGTCATCATCCAATCTTGTATAATTATTATTCATATATTAACTAATTTATTACATCAATAACATTACTAACAATTGAAGTATCATTAGTTTTTACCAGTACTGTGAATTAAAATATAATCTTTGTAATAAATTGCCAAAAATTCAAAAGAGAAAGGAAAAAGGGGGAAGTTACCTTTGGATGACCATTAGACTTCCAATATTATACATACACAATATATCATTGTTGATCTATATGCAAAATTTGAGCACAAGTGGACCTCATAAGAATTTACATGGACAAATCAAAATTTACTCAGTTATCAGTAATCAAATTATGACAGCTTTAGCTTTTTGAAATAAATTATTATTAATAAACCTAAATATTTTCAGTTATAATTTATCATGCATTCAGAGCAAATTCAAAATAACAAAATTCAATTAAATTAAAATACTGTATTCATAGACAACAGGTAAACTTTAATTTATTAAATATAGATTTATAACACAGTTCAAAAGATTGAACTATATTGTTTTCATTACTGATAACTATACAAATTTTGAGTTGAGTGCCAGCTATTCTTCATTGGAAGTTGAGAATCAATTATCTGCATTCTGAAATGAAAATGGATTTCTGAAATGTAATACCAATATGTCCTACCAATATTTGTTACTTAAATTAATATTACCTGAAGTTTATGCAAGATTGAAAAATAATATAAGATTATTTATCAGATGAATTGTTTCAGAATGATTTATAGTTTAACAAAAAAAAGAATTAAATTTAAAATTTCATAAAGCAAAAATCAAACATTTTGATTGATATCCAGAAACAATTGAAAATGTCAAAAGATAAATACACTATTGTATAAAAAAAGTATAATATAAGACTTCTTACTGTAAAACTAAAAAGTAAATAAGCTCATTCAGTAAGATAAATTGTTTAATCAAAAATATTTTCAGCTAGCCACAGAGCCTATCTTACAAGTTAGTTAAAATCTGAAGCAGACTGCACGGATAGCCAAAAGTTTTTTTGATTAAACAGCTTATCTTACTGAACAAGCTTATTGTTTTTTTATACAAGATAAAAGTAAAATTTGATATACAAAAATGTTTTAAAATTACGATAATAAATTTTTATTTTAATTTCTAAAGATTAAAACGAAATACTGAAAGAATTAGCTAATAATAATGATATAAATCTGTTATTTTATACATTGACAAATAAAATTCAGATTCCATATTGATAATACTAGTCAACATCAATTTTTCCCCTGAAATAATTTTGATAGAATTTCATTTGTAATATGTTCACAAACTTAAATCGTAAATAAAATGTTTATATCATTTTCAGTTCAAAAAATATTCTGTGCAGAACACTGGCAGAGTATATTCACAGACCTAAAAGGTATAGTAGTGATGATTAGCCAACTAAGCAGATTCATTAAATTCTGCTGTTTTTATATAAAAGTTGAACAAGGGACTATCACTACAGAATAAAAAAATAGCTACTCCTGTCAGAAACACCAACTCAAAGAAATGTGGCACATACTGTTTTAATGAAAAGCAGGATGTGCCACAAAAAGACGAAAATCTATTTACCTCTATTACATATCAAATTCTACAGTGGGTGATCGGTTAACGAACACTTTTTTGAAAGATTTTTATGTTCGGTTAACGAACACATGTTTGAATAAACACTTCAAAGAACAAACTATGGGACATGGGGACTGACCGAATGACAGATCAGCCGGATGGCTGCATGGTAAAGCTGTGGTTTACCATTCATGAAGTGTTTTAAAGAGCTCTCTTGACATGGTTGTAACACAGATACGATTAAGTATACAGATGCAGCGATTCTTGTCCTGTGTACAGATGCCTACAGAAACAGTGCAGGAATTTGCTACAAGAATTCATAAGCTGGGAGATCTTGTGTCGGAGGACTGGGTAGATGAAACGGAGTCGCTGGAATTGACACACCTTCAGGATTCATTTCTTTTAGGTCAATTTCTAGGAGGTTTGTTGCCAGAAATCAGATGGTTTGTCTTGTCAAAAAATCCTCAAACTCTGTCACTGGCAGTAGAATACGCACCTTAGGAGGAAATAAATGAGAAATTGATCTGAGCTTTGGCTAAAATTAACTTAGTTGATCCATCGGCCCCGAAACCGGACTGGGAGTTTAAAAAGAGGGAGAGTCAGCCGAGTTGGTGAATATCACCCGTCCGGCGGCCTCCCCCCTCGGACACTGAAGAGTCGTTAACTCAGGCAGAACGTTTTAGTAGGGCACATAGAAGGGAATGGGAGAAATATATTTCTCTCGCCGAGACACCCGATCATACTCCTCCGCCACCTCCACGGGGAAGATGTCATACTATTTCTGGCAGACATCTGAGCGGACCTTCAGGGCACCCTGAGCAGCCAGCCTAGAGGCCTACACCCATCTGTTGGGACCAGCCTGTTGACGAGCAATGACCATGGCATCCACTCGCACTTAACTGTGGAAAAGATTGTAGAGTTTGCTATCCTTTAAATTGAAGGAGGGTCAACCCACATCGAGGAGCGCGTTGACTCAATTGGACCGCTCTACCCCAGAATTGGCAACTTTATTTATTAAACAAATCATAGTTTCAGGTGTCCCCGCTAAAGCGCTAATGGACACTGGAGCAGTAGTTTCTTTACTCTCATCATTTTTACACGATCGATGCCTACAACAGGGTATGAAGTTTAGAGAATGTCCTGTCGGTGTCTCCCTCACTAGTGTCACGGGAGAACTGATATCGATCCGTGGTTTTTTTGTATGATGTGCAGTTGGATGGTCGATTGTTCACACATCAGTTTTTCTGTTTTACTACTTGTTACTTTTTCTAATTTTAGTTCAGATTACAACGTAATATGCAAAGCCAATCTCATAAGAAAGCACAAGATCACCTTGAAAGCGGATGGTGGAGAGACTTGTGTGATTTCGTGTGCGGCAATTATGCCTTCTAGATCTGTTTTGAGTTCAGGAGGTGACACACCTTCCGGTTTGGTTAGAGACAATTGTCGAAGCCCGGTTTCTCCGCCTCCCCTGACAGGTGTGTGTGTATGATATTTTCTGATCATATTGCGCTTCCAGCACATGTTTATTTGGCTAAGTCTGTGAATACAGTTGGGGAGTCTGACACTGTATTGGTTCGAATGATGAGCTTGAATTCCGATTCAGTTCGTCTTGAAAAGGGACAGAAGATCGCGGAAGTGGAGTACCCTACCATAGGCGAATTGGCCAGAGTGTCTGTTTCTGAAAGGAGACTACCCTGACCTGTGCTGGTTACAATCGCAGATTTTGATCTTTTGCATTTGAACCATCCAACGAAAATGAAATTATGGGATGTTCTTTCACAGTACTTGGATGTGTTTGCTACTAGATCCTTAGATTTGGGCTGTACTAATCTTATTACGCATAAAATCATTTTGAAAGAACAGAAATCAATTCGTTCACGACCTTATCGTGTGTTGATAGCACTGAGGTCGGAATTGGACAACCAGATTTCAGGTTTGTTGCAGGTGGACATTATCCGTCCCAGTATGAGCCCGTACACTTCTCCAGCAGTTCTGGTAAAAAAGAAGTCTGGCTCGTATCGACTATATATAGACTATCAGAAGTTAAATTCATTAATGGTTTCAGATAGATATCTGTTGCCTCGAATTGAGGATACCGTCGATATATTGTCCAAGTCTCGATATTACACTTGTTTAGATCTTATGTCAGGTTATCATCAGGTTCAGATAGACAAGGTAGATTTCCAAAAACAGCATTTGCTGTTCCATCTGGACTGTATGAGTACATCAGGATGCCTTTTGGTTTAAGAAATGTTCCAGCCACTTTTGAGCATTTGATGGACTTGGTGTTATCTAGGTTCAGATAGACAAGGTAGATTTCCAAAAACAGCGTTTGCTGTTCCATCTGGACTGTATGAGTACATCAGGACGCCTTTTGGTTTAAGAAATGTTCCAGCCACTTTTGAGCATTTGATGGACTTGGTGTTATCAGGATTGCGAGATTTTGCAATATTTTGTTATTTAGACGATATTTTAATAACTTCGGAAACTTTGGACCAGCATTTGGAAAGGTTACAACTAGTTTTTGAACGATTACGTAAATATAATTTGCATCTTAAACCTTCAAAGTGCCAATTACTTCATTCTTCGGTTACTTATTTAGGTTATTTATTAGATGCCTCAGGTGTCCGACCGGACCCTGAGAATGTAAAGGCTATCTGTGAGTTTTGCACTTCTTCCTCTATCAAGGAAGTACAATCATTCCTTGGTATGGTGAATTTTTATAGGTGATTCATTCCAAATTGTTCTACCATAATATGACCATTAACAGACATGTTAAAGAAACAGGCTACATTTTCTTGGTTGCCTATGCTCAGCATGCTTTTGAGAAGCTTAAAAATATCCTTATGTCTAAGCCATTATTATTATATCCAGATTTTTCAGAGCATTTTTATCTTTCTACTGATGCCAATCAGTATGCTATGGGAGTTGTTTTGGAACAAAAGAAAGATGGATGTCAATGTCCAATTGTGTGTATAAGCAAAAAATTTAATCCAGGTCAAGAGAATTATTCAACTGTGGATAAAGAAGCATTAGCTATTGTTTGGGCAACAGAATTTTTCCAACCATATCTGTTTGGTAGGCATTTCACAATATTATCCGATCATGCTCCTTTGAGATATTTGATGTCTCATAAAAGTCCATCTGCTCATTCAACGAGGTGGAGCCTTAAGCTTCAAGATTATGATTTTCGGATTGAGCAAGTTCCAGGGAGATTTCACTCTACAGCCAACGAGTTATTGCATGGCATGGCAGTTGTGTCGACTACACCTCCACTGTCGTGGAGAGTTAAGATGCAACAACTCCAGAGGAAGACCCTAAATTGTGATCGATAATCGAGACGATAGAGGGCAAATCATTAGAGCCTTCACGTCATTTCCCAGATGCCTTTTATATTGAAGATGGCTTGTTGTATTATTATGCACCTGCTACTTCTCTGGCGTGTCCTGAGCCTGGAGAACAACTGGTAATACCAAATGAATTAAAGATGCAGATTCGTAGAGAGTGTCATGCATCTGTTTGTGCTGGACATCTGGCATTAGCTAAGACCATCAATAGACTTAGGGAAGCATTCTTCTGGTTCAACATGGTCAGAGACGCAAAAGCTTTTGTGGAATCGTGTTCATCGTGTCTGGAGCAGAGGGATTTCAAATCTTCACATAAGGCGAACCTCCTTACTCTGGACATACTGTCTTACCCGTGGAAGAAAATAGCAATGAATATCGTAGGTCCACTGCCTGTCACGGCGAAAGGAAATAAATATTTACTAGTTATAGTTGACTATTTCACCCATTTTCCAGAGCGTTTTTCCTTTACTGGATACTTTTGCAGTCGATCACGTTAGCACAAACATTATTAGATAATATTATCTCTCATTACAGTATACCAGAGTACATGTTGACAGATAGAGGTACTAACTTCCTGTCATCGCTAATGCAGGAGTTGTATGCTAAATTACGTATAAAGAAACTAAATACAACAGCTTTACACACCCTTCAGCCGATGGGGTGGTGGAGCAGTTTAACCGTGTTCTGCTAAATTTGTTATCTCACTTGGTGAACAGTGTGCAAAGTAATTGGGATCAGTTAATTCCTCTAGCTTTATTGGCCTATCGAACAGCTGCTCACGAGGCAACATTAGAAACCCCAGCATACCTCCTTTATGGGCGAGATTTGGAGTTATCCCACCATATATGGGTTCATACTGCAAATCCCTCCTATGCTTCTCTAGAAAACTTTACTGAGGAACATGCTTGTCAAATGAGATGAACACATACATGAAAACTTGTCTAAAGCAGTCACTAAACAGGCGGACCATTGCGCTAAGTACACCAAAGATAAGAATAACAACCTTGAAAACAAGCACTTCAGCAGTTAATGTCACTTTACTACTTTATTCAAACTCAAAAAACGCTTTCGGTATCTTTGATACCATCTTCAGTTTACAAAATTAAATGGACCAATGGAACCAAGGTTTGGTTCCATTCGTTTTTCGAGTTTGAATAAAGTAGTAAAGTGACATTAACTGCTGAAGTGCTTGTTTTCATGGTTATTATTTTATTGAGTAGCAGTTATAGAAAGTTTTAGTTAACGTATTGGAAGATAAGAATATTTGGGTAGGTTAGCATGATCTACCTGTACACGCCTCAGATAAAGAGAGGCAAAACAAAAAACTAGCTAAGTTGTTCCCAGGACCTTATAGAGTGTGTAAGGTACTCTCTCCTGTAAATGTGGAAATAGAATTAATTGGTTTTCCACGAAAGAGGCAAACAGTGCATATAGACTGCCTCACTAAAGTGAAGAAAGGCAAATGAGCCTCTTGTTTTAAATTTTCCCTTGGATGTAATGGACGCCGAAGATAATAATGATAATGGGTTGGCACTAAAAAAAAATCCAAGCGCTTGGTACAAAGCAAGAAACAGGAAAAAGATGATATAAATAAGAATTATACAAATATAGATGTTCTCGATGATTGGGAGTTATTCGACCTTATTGATAATAATGTTCCTCAAGAGAGAATGGACCTGGTGGGTACAGGAGTTCAGGAATCATCTGGCCAACAATTTCTGGAATCTCCATCTGGTCAATGCGAAAGTAATGCGGGACTATCATCAAGTGATCCGCTGGTATCTCGTTCTTCTAGACAAATTAGTAAAGGGAAAGTTCCGATTATATAAGGATGTTGACCGAACAAATAAATATAATTAATAAAGTGCCAGAAGCCAAAGAACAATAAAACCCAATGAGAAAATATTAGAAAACCCTGTAAAAGAAATACAGGAAGTAATAAACATTCTTCCGGAACAGGAACTGGTTAGGAATGAGTTAGAATCGGGAAATGAACCCAAAATTCAAAATAAGGAGAGAGACACTGCCAATAAAGAGATGCCACCCTTGATTGAAATTATTTTGTCTAAATTATTAAAAATCTTGGAGTAGAGAAAATTGAGTTCCCTCCACATGTGTCAATTCCACGATATCTGTTAGGCTCTTAATTTATTAATTAAGTATTATTGTCTAAATTACAAGACTTGAATTTCTTTATCCTTTTTTTTGTAACTATCATCTGTTACTCTCTTTACAAATGTTTCTTATTAGTGCAGTTTTTATAATACTATACTGTTTCCAACATCAGTGAGCTGTAACTGATTATCCCGCACTGGTCTGCCAGTACAATGGGTTGAAATACCAGTCACCCACATCTATAACCACACTGAGGGAAAACGTCTTCATCCAGACATTTGCCTGAAAGAAGACCATCAGTCCTGTATTAAGCATTGGATAATGAAAGCTAAAATACAAAAACATCACCATTCACACATATGGGTATCACCACAGCACTTCACGGTGAAGCTGTGTGATGATTCTAAAGGTGTAGGAACTCGCTATGTTTTCTCTGACTCTGTGGGAGAGTGTACCTGTCAATTACAGAACTGTACGGGAACTACGAAATACTGTCAACAAAATGAATGTCATAATACAATTAAATGTTTCTGTACATCAGTATCCACCTACAATGTATTGTACTTGCTCCATAAGAGGACTGAGAATGCAAATGTTCTGATCACATCATTTATGATATGCAAATATTGCATACCGTCTAAAGTTAAAATAGTAGGGTAACCAATATGCTGCTTATTGTCAGACGATTCATCGAACAGGACGTCACAGTCTGTTTTAACGATCCGATAATAACGGTATCGACCACAGGAACTGTGGTACTACGAAAAGACGGATTGGAAAGAGTTTTCGCTATGAGTGATCCCTTGGGACAAATCGTGGTCCAGGAGGAACTATTATTAGACAGCAGAACTTTGAAAATTATCTTTGTAACTACTCGTGGCGAAACTGTCACAGGTAGCGTTAAAATTGAAGGAAGAAAGTTCTATACGCGACTGACATGTCTACTGTGTATTCAGGTGTGATACCAGTTGAACTGTTTACCTCCAGTAATACATTATGTATTTTATTATTGATACTATATACCCGTGGTGGCGAACCTACGGCACGCGTGCCAGGAATGGCACGCAGAACAATTTTGCTGGCACGTGGCACATATTTATATTTATATATACATACATAGAACGTTAAGCTAGAATTTTATATTTTCCAAATTTTCGCTGCGCAAAAAATTTGCGTTGTGACCATATAACTCTTAGTCACTTTTATTCTACTTGCAATTGTGCATATGCCGTTGTGGTGTTAGTTGACTTAATCATTTTTGCTTCCTTATGTAACTCGACTGAAAATCTGTTAATTGCATTTCAAGTTCGTCCAACTTTAACCAGTCAACAAATTTCTCATTAAAAATTTCAAGAAAATTCGTTTTTCTGTTCTTTTCTTGTTTGTTTTTATTTTGCATTAAAATTTGTATATGAAATCTTTACTTTTTTTAAATTTTATATTTTTTTATTCTAATGTTTATTATAAATAAAGTTTTGTAAATTATTAATAAGTGTTACTTTATGTGCAGCCCGCAAAAAAATTTTAAAATTTAAATTGGCCCGTTGATTAAAAAGGTTGCCCCTGCTTTAGAAAGAGAACTTGGGTCATTGGTATTGATAACATAATCATTTTTATATCGTTTATGAATATTGAACTTAGAAATACTCTCAAACTGTGAAGTTGGCAAATCAGCTCAGCTGATGGACACTTCTGAGTTCAAATAAGTTGTGATTCTCCGTCCTCGACTAATGGATCACCCAACTTTGGAAGATTCTTTGTGGATAATTCTGAGATAGAATCAACTGTGTTGATCAACAGTGCATCTTCAAGATCTTCAATTTTGCTTTTTGTAAATATTGTTTATATGTTTTACTTGTATTTCTCTGTATTATTGAATTTATTAACTGTGGTGGTTGCTCTTTTTACTATCTTCCTCTAGTGCCTACCCGCTTCTACAGGTATGGTTACTATTTTTCCTCTCGATCTCTCCTACTCCCCCTTCTGTCATCTCTGGGGCTAAACTTCTGTACAGTCCTACTAATGCACTGGGGTAAGATGAAAGAAAAGTAGCTTTCCCGATTAAAATGAACTCGAAGACAACATAAAACAAATTAAAGATTTATTAAAGAAGGTTAGAGAGAGATTTTACAATTTTTTGGTGTTAGAATGGCACCCATACCAGGTTAAGGTCAACAGGCTTGGAGATCTCTACCATGAAAATGCTATTAATCACGTCCAAAAAATCCTGAAGGAGAGAGAAAAGCAATCGATATTGGACAGATTCTTTATCGGAAAATAAATATAATAGATGAAAATGCAAGAATATATAGGTATATATTATAGTAATTACATATAAATAAACATAAATAAAAAATTATATAATTTCTTACTATGTTTTTTTGGGTCTCCAGAACGAATTAATCAAATTCCCATTAAAACCTATGGTAAATTGATGATTGGTTAACGAACATTTTCTTGGAACAGATTATGTTCGTTAGCTGATCACCCACTGTATTTGATAAAATATTTGTGAAAGCAATGATTAGAGTTTGCCTATTAAAGACAAAAATTTCTAAAAATAATTGAGATCCTGTTAAAATAAAAAATAATTTTCAGATGAAAGAAGAAATTTTCATTGGTTCCCAAATTAAACAACTATTCAGGAACTATGACTTTATAAAAAAAAAAAAAGGCCTGAAAAGCCTTTGAAAATATCTGTAGAACTTTCTAAGTAATGAAAAATCAAAAAATCACAGTGAAATTGTGCAGCAGCTAATTTCGTCATATAATTTCGTAACATCATTAAAACATTATTTTTGCATTCCATTTGCATTTTTTTTTTTTTTTTTTTTTTTTTTTTTAGCTAATATGAAGAAATGGAGAATGTTAACTTTCCTAGTGGCTCTTCCATCTGTGGGAATCTGCATGGTTAATGCTTACTTAGGAGGTCTCTGATGAACATGGTAAAAAAATTCCATAAAGACATTTCCAAAAGGTATCACAGTATATGGAATCCAAATACATGGCAAACTATTGCTAGATTTTTGTAAGAGAAATAAAATTGCCAAATATAAGAAGAAGAAGAAAACAAAATTAATATTTTATGATAGAATATTGTATATGTATTCTTATTTGTTTAAACTGATTAATGATTACTTTCATAATAGTTCTTTAGCAAACATTGAAAATATAACAGATTAATTGTCTAAACAACAGAGCAATGTAAATACCTTACTTTCCATATATAAATACAAAATACCCTAGTAACTAATATTTGAGTTATAAATTTAGGTATAAAACAGATTAAAAATTTACAAAGTTACAATAAAAAAATGGATTAGCAGCAGCATATAATTCATTACAAATTGTTATAACTAAGAAAAATATTTTTATTTATTATTGATTCTTCTTCAGCAGTTAAATAAAAAATATCTTTCATATAAAATCAAAAGTACTCACATTCCTTGAATTTATTTCTTTTTAAAATTATTGTTAAAACAATGTTTTGTTAAAATTTTAAAATTGTTTAAAACAATAATTTGCAATAAATTATATTATTCAGCTGAATTTTGTTATATATTTATATAAAATAAACAACACACACGTCTGTATTCTTAATGAGATTCAGTAATATGACTAATAAACATTAAATATAATATTTTAAAAGATCATATAAATTGAAAATCTATATAAATAAATGTCAAATAGTATTTTATTAATAAAATGGAAAATCAGAAATACAATTACATCTGATAATTAGAGATGCATAGTAAGTTTTTCTGCCAAAATTTTGGATTAAATAAAAGCACCTGCTTACTCATGCTAACAATGCTAATTTAAATGTGTATGATGATTTTGAAAATATTCACAATATAAGCAATGCCATCTACTGTAAAGAGGAATAATTACAGATTCTGCAGTTATTTCCTCTTTACAGTAATAAATTTATTTAGTGAAATTTTTCTAATCCTATATATTATTACAGTAATAACTGTCTATAATATTATGATCTATTAAATTACAAAGTAATTAAAAAAAATTACATTTTTGGAAAATTTATACTTCAGAATTAAAGCAAATATCCTTTTCAAATCTGATTTTGTCTGAAAATCTTAACATATTTTAGACTGTGTCTATGATATTTATTCAATTTATTGAATGAGGAGTTTAAAAAAAATTTTTTTAAGATAGTACAATCTATATTTTTTAATTGGAAATTATATATTATAATATAATTATAACTTATTATTTTACAGCATTATTATAAAATTTACTTCATAATGTTGAATAATATTACCAAGCTTTCTAACTACAATCATGAAACAAATATTTGTTCAAAATGAACATTTAAAACATGTCAAGTCCATGCTAATTCACATTAATAGTGTTACAGGAAAACCTGTGCTGATGACCATCTGAATTAGTTGACCAACCTACAAGTCATGGCCACCTTAATATCTGCCCATCTGTGTTCCGTAGCCATGGCCAGTGATATTTAATTTTGGTACCTTGTGTGCAACATCTACTAGGTGGCCAGCAAATCATGTTTTGATCAGAAATGCCAGATGCCAGCAAATGTGTTTTGATCAAAAATGCTAAAACTAGCCCAATAGGGCAATTTTCACTCCCTATTGGGCTAGTTTTGTAGAGTGATTTAGAATACTACACTGTATATAAATTATTTTGAAATAAAATATTTTTTTAGTATTAGGCTGAGGCTTTATGAGTCAGTTTCGTTGTTGACGAGTTTGGTATGAATAACGGTACATAGATTGGTTTGCAGTATACTTTAGTTTTATATGAGTTTCCTATTACTTCTACTTAAACATCTAAGAAGTTTATCTTCTTACTGCTTGCTTGTTCTAATTTTAAATGGAGTCCTAGTGAGTCGTCCGACATATATTCTTCTAGGGTTTTCGAATCTTCTTTTTTTTCCATATTACACAAATATCATCAACATATCTTTTGTACAATTTCATTTCCGATGCGAATCTTGTATAACTTTTTCTTCTTTGAATCTGATCACTAGTTCAGCTAGTACCCCTGCCATCGGGCTTCCGATAGGTACACCTGTTTTTTGTTTGTAATACTTACCGTTAAATGTGAAGTATGATTGGTGACACACCAAATCACACATTTCCTGGATGCACTTAGTTATTTTTTCTGAATTTTTCAAATATTTAAGCATTAGTCTGTGTATAACTGTATGCAGGCTGGTTCTATAGATATAGATGGGTACAGGGTCTCAGTCATATACTGTTATCACTTCATTGGGAAAGGGATTTAAGCTGTTTAAATGTTCTATAAAGGTTGAGGATGATCTGGTTAATAATTTATAATCTTGCATTTTTTCTCTGCACCATCTTGCTAGGTTCTTTTCAAGTAGATAAGTTGGACTTCTTACTTTTTCAACAATCGGGCAGATCTTTAATGGAGTTTTATGTAGCTTAACAAAGCTGAACATTTGGGGGCATGCTGGTGCCATTATTTTTGAATTTTTTAGAAACTGTGATAAATGTTTGTCCTTTATTAGACATAGTATTCTTTTCTGTAAGTCTTTTGTTGGGTCTTTATCTATAGGAATGGAGCCTGTTTCTTCAATAGCTTTTTTTACCATATTATTATAGTTTTCTTTTTTCATAATTACTAGTTTCTTAGATTTGTCATCTTTTGTACATACCAAGTTCTCTTCTCTCAACCATTTTTTAGTTTGTTCAGTCGCTATTTTCATTGTTCTTGTCTCTGACTTTTCTATTTTTTGTTCTTAACTTATCTTTTATTTTTCTTACTAGTTTCCACCGAATTTTTTCTTTGTCTATTTCCTCTAATTCCAAGTTTATCGGCTACAACTGTATTGCAGCCTTTTCCCAATCACTTTCTTCGTATGGGGAGAATAATGGTCCTTCAGATAAAGCTTTGGCAGCATATGGGGGTAGCTTAATGTCGTCTAAAGTCGTTACACTATCTTTAGAGTGGTCTTCTGCCCTATAGTATCCTTTTAGTTGCTGAGCAAAGATCCATTTTAATTTCTTAACATATTGTCTTCTTAATTTAAATTCTAACCTGCGTTTTATCCAATTAATACTTTCTATTGTTTCATTATAAACTTCTGTGTTCTTGTTCCTAAGTATCTCCAGATCTCCAATCTAGACCTAAACAGAGAAGAAAAAGATACACAAGCCGCATCTTAGAAGAAAGGTTAAAAGAGCATATGAGGAATATAGAAAAAGGTGAAACTAATACAGCCCATAGAGCAATAGAACACAACATAGATATAAAATGGAAAGAAGCTAAAATAGTCAAACCTGTCACACGCCGAACCAAAGGGATAATGGCAGAGTCAATAGAAATAGTTAAACGATATAAAAATGATTATGTTATCAATACCAATGACCCAAGTTCTCTATCTAACACATGGAAGTGGTCGGTAAATAATTTATAAGAAATGATTTAAAAAAGATCCAAAAGACATTATAGGTGGCACATATGTCTTCAACCTATGCATCAAGCGATACGACGAAATTAATTTTTACAAGTTTGTTTTTAATTGGCCTACATATATTCCTTGAGTTTTATTAATATCCTATTTTTGTAAAAAATATGTATTTCCAATAGGTTAGCGATATTTGAAGTACTATTTAGTTGACATTTTGTATGTACACTTTTAGGATAACAATCGTAAGATATCAGTTGAGAACCTTTGTAAAAAGTCTGTTACATGTTTTGGCAATTTAAATTGGGATTAAATATTAACTCAGCTTTTGACACCGTAAATGCTGGTGTTTACAATTGTACGTTGATGTAAGATCTGTCCGTTTTTTTCCACCGCTCATGTGTAAAACGAGGGGGGTAAGAAAGTCTACCTTATAAGTTTGTCGTGTAGAAAGTTGTTATTAAACCTGATGATGATGACCCCGAAGGAGGGTTGAAAACGTTTGTGAAAATAAAGTAATTTCTGCAATATAGTGCTAGTTTTTGAGTATAATTGTTCTCAATAGGGCAGAAACAGAAGAATGCAAAGAAATGGTAACAGCAGAATTTAAATTAACAGGAAAATACAGATATTTTATTTTTAACTATGTTGGTTGTTGTTTTCTCAATACTTGGAGTTACCAAATTCAAAAGGTAGTCATGATCACTTTTGCTTATTTGAAAATAATTGAAAAATTTATCTGAATAATTTTCTGAATCTTTTACAATATGCCACTGACTATGGTTTACATTCTTAACATTGCAGAAGTGAATGCTATAACATCTTTGTAAATGTCTTTGCAGCCTTTTCTTCACAATATATACTGCAACAGCATTCTCCTCTGAAGATGATGGCATACTAAAAACTATACAAACAATAAAACTTCCTCCTGAGTTGATGATTAATCAAAAAATAGTGTTGCTTTGGTATAAACACTCTTTGTAAATCAGTCACTGAAGATTACAATTCTCTTTTGAACAACTTCAGTTGCAGTTGCGTTTCTGTCACCAGTTTCTCTATGTATAAATACAACCTAAGAATCACATAATGATGCAACCAGTTGGGTTTTTCCCAGACTATTTACTGCTACTAATGCTACTGCTGCTACTACTACTACTGCTATTACTACTAAGACTAAAACTCTTCACTTTAGATTGAGAGGAAGAATTATATCAGTGCTCTGAAGCAATTCCTATGGGAGTTCCCATTATACTATTTCTCCATAGTAAACTTGCATCCATTTTGACTTCATTAAATGATATGTCAAAAAATTATATTTTTTTGACTTATATCACGTTGGTCCTCCACAACTCATATATTATTGATTAATAAAATTAATTATGTTTTTCAAAAAATCCACAAGCACTTTAAGCAGGAAAAATACACAATTTATTATTAGATGTTTAGTACATATACTAATAGTAATGTGCAAGGAGAGAAGTGGCTAAGGAGGGCTATAGAAGGTTAAAAATGTTTCTGCATATTGTTATTAGTATTGTGGAACTACCAGGACCTCTAGCGGTAGAAATTATCAGGAATTCTGACACCAGTCTGATGTCGGCGTGCGACACTAAACAAAACAGGCGTGAGCCTACGAGCAGTATGTGGCTGTGAGTAAGGATGGGTGAATGAACTCTGCATATCACTTATGACTCAGAGATGATGGTATAATGACCAAACTCCAATTTTATTGAGAGAGAGGTTCTTTACAATCGTCAATCTTGCGACGTTAGGCTTAACAACGTTGTGTACGGGAAGATAAATACCTGTCGATTTCTTGACAATCTTCTTGCTTGAACAAATAGTTCTTTAGTTCTATAAGCACAGTCTTTAGTCCAAATAAAAATATTAAGATGCACAAATACAAAATTATCAGTGTCACTAAAGATCGGCGACTTTGATCTTCCGGTCTTCTTGCTTCGGATGAGGATCCAGTTGACTTCTTTCTGGGATGAGGTTCGTCTTCGTCAGAGAGAGTCCTTTGATTCCTCTTTGATGCTGACTGCTAGGAGCAATCTTCTGACTTCTCTATCTTGATTCACGTTGACTGCTAAGGGCCAGACTTTCGTTTCTTCTCTATGTTGAGGGGAATTTCAGCCACTGAGACCAAATCTTTTGATTTGTCTACCGGTTGCTGTTGAGATCAAATCCTTTGATTTGTCTGCCTTCTGACTGTTTCTTCAGCCTTTTTATAGCAGAGATTCGTATGTTGCCATCCGTTGTGCAGATGCCGAATTTCCTTCGATTAGCGGACGTGATTAATCGGGAAGATGATCTCACGTGTCGATGTTCCGAGTCAATTTACCTTCTTTCCCTCCTTTTAATGAATTGATAAAAGTTTTCTCCTTCCTCTGATGGAAGTGAAGTTTTATCTTCGAAATCTTTAACGGAAAAACTAAACTTATTTTAGTAAATTGTAACAGATAACAATCTCAGTCTATTCTGCTTCAAGGTTGTTATTAGGGGGGTCCGAAACGGGGTCGGATCCTTACAGTATATGTACTAAATATCTAATAATAAATTGTGTATTTTTCTTGCTTAAAGTGCTTGTGGGTTTTTTTATTTCTTAGAGGCAGCAGAACTTGATAGTTTATGATTAATCATATTTTATTTACCTTGTTTCAAAATTCCTTAAACATATGCACAAATTTATGGACTGATCAGATCTGATTTATATATATATATATACACATACATACAGTGAAAATTGACTTCATGAAAACCTGTATAAGAAGATCACCTGATGTGACAACCACAATTTTGTAGGAACCAAATTTTTTCCCATAGAAATAATGCTATTTGACCCTCCATAAGACGACCCACCTCCCTAACGCGACCACGACCATCATTTTTACAGATCATATACAAAGTGAAACCATCTATGACGACTATAATTTTTTAACATCACTACTAATTGACTATCTTTATTGCTCACATCAGTACCGATTTCTTCTAAAATTAAATTTTATTTAAGCCAAACCACTACAATTGAAAAAATTGCACTGTGCGAATTTTTCCCCATCACTCATACCACGAGAATGACATAAAGTGCTGGAATAACGAAATTGTGGAATCATTTCTACTTTAATGTGATGTCTTTTTAATATGCACATTCCTTAGATTTGTATCT
The DNA here is from genome assembly GCA_000484575.1 of Olivierus martensii. Classification (NCBI taxonomy): domain Eukaryota; kingdom Metazoa; phylum Arthropoda; class Arachnida; order Scorpiones; family Buthidae; genus Olivierus; species Olivierus martensii. The sequence continues at coordinate 51,906 of AYEL01078498.1, forward strand.
GTGATATGATAATTAAATTTTGTATTAAAAGTGCTAAAAATCAGAACTTGAAGGCCTATGGAGAAGTGATACAGTGAAAACAGGGAAAGTGAAAACAATCAGCACCGGATCCGGGTGTTTGTGTTCTATGCAAGCATATTAATCAAATGTAATCTCATACATGTGTGATGCTATCACTGCACTTTGGATGTTGAAACATGGCTAAACCATGGTGTAAACGGAAAGCTAATGCCTTGAATTTAGAACAGCCAATAAAAATGATTGAAGACATTAAGAAAGGTTTTTCTGAACGAGCATTAGCAGAAAAATTTAACATGGGGGAAAACACAGATTCACAAAATATTGTCTCAAAAAGAAATTCTGACTGAACGGAAGAAAAATGGAAATCGCAAATTTAAGCAAATGATACCCTGTAAGAAACATGTTGAAGAATTAAACTGGCATTTAAAATGGAAAATAATGAAAAATTGTTGTCTCAGTTAAACGACATCGAACATTGCTTTGTTGTAGAAATTATAAAAAATAAAAGTGGAATGCGACAGAGCACTATTAATAGATTTTCCATACTAATTAAATATGATGTGTTTTTGAATAAATGATAAACTATGTTATAAATTGTAATAAAACAATACGTTTCAATTTTATTAAAGTATAATCATTTTGTTTCATTTAAACGTGTTGTATTATAGTTAACCTGTATAAGCCGACCACCTTTATAAACAACCAGTTTTGATTGGAATGGGAGGTGGATGTTTCAATTTTATTAAAGTATAATCATTTTGTTTCATTTAAACGTGTATTATAGTTAACCTGTATAAGCCGACACCTGTATAAACAACCAGTTTTGATTGGAATGGGAGGTGGTTGTCTTATACAGGTTCTACTATTATACAGCAATACCTTGCATAGTCTGGTTTCAAATAATCTAGGTTTCACTATAGTCCAGATTGTAATTGTTAATAAAAAATTTTTAATTTACTTTAGTTTTTTAGAATAAATATGAAATGTAAGTGTACTTGCTACTTACTACCTATCAAGAATAGAATACAAAATTTTTAATTTATTTTTGAACATACATCTTGGAACAAACTAAAAATTTTGTATTCTATTCTTGATGTTGAAGATGGTTGTTTATCAATCAAAAATATTTCATTAAATTTATTTTAATTTATCAGCTGCTGTTAAGTGCTGTTATTTCCAAGTATTATGTTGATTCCTATTATCAACAGTTAAAATAGTAGTTTATTTCAGTACTTTTTGGGGCCAAATAACAGCAGTATCCAAGTTAGAAACAAAACTTATGTATCAGTTGTGAAAAGTTACACAAACTGCCTATAACACTATTTTATTAACTAATATAGAGCACAGTTGGCAGTAATGACTTCAAAAAAATGAAATAAAATAGTTTTGAAGTCACTACTGCAATTGTGCTCTATATTAGTTAATAAAACTTATGTATGAATTATTTTTGTAATTCAAGGAGAACCTGTAGTAAGAAATTATTTGTTATACAAATATTAAAGAATTTTTATTCTTAATTATTATTGAGTGATCAGTAGATTAGTTTTTATACAAATGAATTTCTCCCTATGGGTGGGAGTAGAATTCACCTAGTGTCTCATCCTTGTTTTATAAGAGGTGACTAAAGAGAGCTGTCTTTTCCACTAGTGGCCTGCCACACTTCTGGTAGAATCCTTTTCTCTCCTTTCCTCAAGCTTTTCTCTATTCTTTATGAGTCTTCATTTCTTCAAAGAGCAAAAGCTCTGAGAATGCTTTTTATCTCTTTAAATAAAAACAAATTCCAAAAAGAACTAAAATTGTCTACTTTGTGAAGGTGTCATTTATTTTTCCTTTATTTAGAATTTGGAATCCATTGGTTTTATCTGTCCCATTTTAATGTTGATTTTACTTTATAGATGTTATAATGACGACATCATCTCAGTAATGTGACATCGTCATTATTGTTATGTCATTGTGATGCCATCTATTGTTTCATCACAATGACATCGTAGTTCCACTGTGACATCATTCAAATTAAATGAGCTATATGTTTTCTTTATACTACTAACACTTAGCACCATTTATTGACAATAATATAAACTAAAATTTTGATAAAAATGAAATTCTATCTTGTGGGATTAAAGGATGCAGTGTCAAGGTACCCTTAACTATCAAATTTCATGAAAATTTATTATAACTATCAAATTTTGAGAAAATCTACTAATTAATTTAAAAGTTATTAGTGGAGAGAGAGACAGACAGACAACTATGGGTCTGATCTTTATAAGCCTCCATTTCAGTCTTAAGCATAAGCCATTTCAGAAAGTAGGCTAATAAAAATACAGATGAATTACTGCCTTAGAATCTGTAAATGAAAGAAAGTGATGATGGACTTAGGGTGTGCTACTACTTCTCTGTCTGCCATTTTGATTTTTTCTTATTTTATAGCAGACAAGAATATCTGCTGCAAAATGGGAAAAATCAAAATGGCAAAAAAAAATCAAAATAGTGCAAATAACTACATATGTGCTTGAAATACCATATATATAAATGTTTAGTGTTTATTTATTTGTACAATTAATGTTTGTTTTTGATTTTTTTTTATATTTGGAAAAAAAGCTCTTAAATCCAGTAAAACTTAAAATAAGAACTTATAAACTATCTGTATTATATATTTTCTTTATATAATAATTTTGTTATAATGTTGAGCTGCTTTGATCTCAACAGTTTTGCTAATACACGGATACCTCGCAATTCGACACTAATCCATTGCTGAACTAGTGTCGAATTGAGAAACTGTTGAATTGCAGGACAATTTTTCCCATATAAGACTCTGTAAATTAGAATAATTCATTATTGGACCCCTATTCCACTTCCCTTACTGGTGAGGTGTGAGAGAGAACTATATTATTTACTTTATTGTATATGTTTTACTATTGTATAACACACTAAATTACAAAATACACTATTGTATATACAACACAATTTCCTTGATGTTGGAATAAAGTCTTCTTTATCTTGTTTTACCTTTGAATCTATAAAACCAGCCTCGACTTGCTTTAAGTTTCTCAGTTTGATCTGAAGTACATCCTGGAGTTTTCTTCTGTAATTTTTTGAAAATTAACCTAGCCTTCTCACAGATCATTGCCTGAGTTACTGGATCTCCCTTTATTTATTTTTTATCTAATTCAGGTGAAAAGCAGCTTTTCTATCTGTTCACTGATTAAAGATTATTCTTGTCAGAAATTTTTTGTGTTCCAGCACTACACTCCAGCATCCATAATCTTCTCTTCCTGTTGCAAAACATTGCCAAGTTGTTCTAGAATGCCATATCCTTGAGTTATTATACATCTATAATTATTTTTCTGCACTTTATCTACAATTTTTTTCTTCTTCTTTATGCTCAATCAAGTATTCTTCTTTTCTGAATTATTCTTTTGTTCACTTCTCTTTGAACCCATCTCTGAATTTCACTCAAAAAATAATAATAACTACGGTTGTGCAAATTTTTTACTTTCCGAAAAATGCAGAATTGAAAATTAAAATAAACAACATGAACAGACATCAAAGTAGTCCAACAAGAACTGACAAATTACCATGCAAATAACAAAAGACATCACACAATTCCAGGCACGCGCATGCGCCTTCCTGTGAAATTCAAATTGTCAAATTACGAGGCACCACTGTATTGTTATTAATGAATTAAAAATCTGTACTGATTTGTAAGATAAAGCAAATATCTCTCTAATTGTTGAGTTAAATACGGTATAGTTTAATTTATATAAATGATTACTTTGGAATTATTAAATGTTGAATAACATTTAATATTAAAATTGAATAATTTTAATTATATAAATTGAAGAAAAAGTTAGTTTCTTAATTTCAGTGCTTCTAGCATAAATTATATAAAATATAGTCTTCTAACTCCCTTGAAAAGTGAAAAATGGGAAATGTAACTTAATCCTAAAAATTCCAGACAAAAAATATTATGATCCATATAGTTACCTAGCTGACATTATCAAAGATTTTTGATTAAACTTATCTTTGAAAAATCAGTGTAAATTAAAACATGTATTTGAATTTGTCAGTTGCATATCTGAAAAGAATATTAGTTATGCTCTGGAAATCACCTAAGGTGAATGATGAGTGTAAAAAATTTATTCTTTAAAAATTTTTTTATAAAATTTAAAATATACTAAAAAAAATTTATTTGACAGGCTACAACAAGAATAAAGTTAAATTTTCTTGATCAAATTGCAAAGTTTTGGGAGTTGCAGGTATGTATTATTTATTAAATAGTTATAATGATTATTTTTTTTTAAATAATAATAATGCAGAATATTTTATAATATCTTATCTTATTGTTCAGAAAATTTTATATATCTTTTTGTCTGTATAGCTAGAATTATTTCATTTTCTTATAAGTGTGTTTCATTTTGGATATTATATCCTTAAATTTTCTTCCTTTAAATTAATATATATTTCATTCTTAAAAATCAAACAAAAATGATAATTTATGTTTTTTAATTTTTTGAAAATAATAATATGTATCAAATTTGATAAATTAATAAATTGTAGATCCATGAAGTTTAATTATGTATGCTAAAATAATTAATTTAACAAAGTAAATAATTGGTTTGCATTTTACTTCAGATATTACATTTTCAACTGGTCTACTGTAAATTTCCTTTCTGAATCAAATCTTTTATATATTTAATTACATTTAGTTCATATTAGATAAAATATTTTGAAAAATGCTTCTATACTTCTTTGTTAATGATTTATCTTTTGTGAATTTACAAATAGTTTGTTTTGACTAAAATAAAAATCTAATAATTTTGTCATATTTCAATTTAAGAAATTTAAATTATGTTAAGTTTTTTAGATGAACAAGATAAATGAAATTACTTTTCATCAAAAAGTTCTGTAATTTGAACTATTTACAAGTGATGCCCAATTTATACCATAGATAAATACCTGAAGTCAAGAAGTAAATTAAAAAGTAGTTAAATTTTTACATAAATGCTCTCAAATTGACTATTGTTATACATTTAGCATATCATCAGAAAAACCATATACCACATTATTAATTTTAAATGTATTAAAAGAATCTAACTTTGTGCTTTCTCTATAAACAGAAAATAAATATATATGTATATATAATCTGTAAAAGTAATTGAGATAAGATTTTTTTCTTTATTATAAGGAACCTTTTAATTTAAATCCATAAATCAAATTGCTATATAATGAGCATTTCCTGTATAGAAAATAAATTATAGATAATTCAATATTTTATTTCAGATTTAAATTTGTTAAGAATTTTTCATTTTAATTGCATTTCAGGGATCATCATTAAAAATTCCTAATGTGGAAAGGAAGGCATTAGATCTCTATACTTTACACAAGGTAAAAAACTATTTATATATTTTAATTAAGTAATTGGTTTAGATTTATATTACAATAGCAAATTTCTTATTTGAAATGCAAAATCTTGCATTTCAAATAAGAAGACTGGAAACCAGAAAACTAGAAAAATCAATTTATTGTAATAATGGACTATCCATTATTATAGTAAATTGATTTTTCCAATTTTCTGGTCATATATTTATTCTTATAGCTTTAGCTAATATATATACTCTTTATAACTCTTTATAATATACAGGGTATTCCTAAAGTCCACCAACAAACTTCCAAGGTAGGTTCTACTCATGAAAAAAAAAAAGTCCTATGAACACAGTGTCGGAAATGCATATTTAATGTGGATTATTAGCTATTCTAAAACAGAAACTATTTTAGTAATACTCCGCTGTATTGAATAATCATAAGTAACTGAAATTGTACTTGTAGTAATTGTAATTGTATTGTATTATTAAAATATGTCTCAAGACAATTAACGTAGTTTTAAAAGATAATTTATTCTGAAAAGTTATCTTTAAAGACGATGTTTTACCTACAATGTAAATTTTGCGCGATTTACAATCTATCTGTCATGGGATAGTGTGAGGCCCACACGTAAGACCTGAGGACGAAATTGACAGTTCCAATGACCATTACCATAATCAATGCATTGGCAGAGGTAGTCCTTCGCATGGGCTGCAAGATCCCCAGATTTAAATCCATTGAACTTTTATCTTTGGGGACATCTCAAAGGTCTAGTGTATCATTCCGGGTCCTTCGCATGGGCTGCAAGATCCCCGGATTTAAATCCATTGAACTTTTATCTTTGGGGACATCTCAAAGGTCTAGTGTATCATTCCAAAGTGTCTACACCGGATGAACTCCGAGAAAGAATTACGAATGGGTTTACAGACATCAAGAACATGCCTGGGATTTGTCAGAGTTAGACTCTCATTTTCAAAATGTTTACAAGCCTGTATCGAGTCTGACGGAGGGCATTTCGAACATTTACT